>CM053785.1:301001483-301233983 GCA_028749045.1 Cupressus sempervirens | reverse complement strand
GATCAAACTATCATCTTTATTAGCTCTAGGTGGCTAGGTAAACACTAGTCCCAACCTCATCCCATCCCGTTGACTACTCAAACATTCTCAGACATTCAAAACCTAATTGACCCTAAGAGTCATTAAATGTCATATGATAGCAATCATTGATGGGGCATATCTCAAAGCTCATGTAAGGTATGGATAAAATTTTGGGTGCTATAGGATCATGTTATTGACACCTACAATAACCTCTCACTTTTCAAAGATTGGATTCTATTTTTATTTTGTGGCCCCATCTCGGGTGATGCTAAAACTTGTAGTGTTGGTTAGTACAAAGTTGCCAACCGTTGAATCTCTGTAACCATTCATTGTGGGACCAAACTATCTATTTTTTAGCTCTAGGTAGCTAGGTAAACCCTAGTTTCAAGCTTCTCCTATCTCATTGACTACTTGAACATTCTTGATAATGCCAAACTGAAATAACCCTAAGAGTCATTAAATGCCATAGGGCATCGATCATTGATGGGGCATATCTCAAAGCTTGTGTGAGGTATGGATCCAATTTTAGGTGCTATAGGATCATGTTTCCAACACCTACATAACCTCTCTCTCTTTTTAGAGATTGGATTCTATTTTAATTTTGTGGCCCCAATTCAGGTGATGTTGAAACTTGTAGTGTTGGCCAATATAAATTTGTCAAGAGTTGACTCTTTCTAACCATTCGTCATGGAATTGAACTATTTATTCTATTAGCTTTGCGTGGCTAGGTAAACCCTAGCTCTAATATCATCACATCTTGTTGACCACTCAAATGTTCTTGGGCACATTGAATTGACTTGATCCTAAAATTCACTAAATGACATAACGTAGTGATCTTTGACAGTATATCTCGAAGATCATGTGAATTATGGATGCAATTCCAAGTGCTACAGGATCGTGTTGTCAACACCTATAATAACCTCTCTTTTTGAAGATTGGATTCCATTTTAATTTTGTGGCCCCATTTTGGTGATGCTAAAACTTATAGTCTTGGCTAGTACAAAGTTGCCAATTGTTGAATCTCTCTAACCATTCATTGTGGGATCGAACTGTCAATTATGTTAGCTCTGGGTAGCTGGGTAAACCCTAGTACTAATCTAATCCTATCTCATTGATTTCTCAAACATTCTTGGGCATGGCAAACTGAGTTGACCCTAGGAGTCACTAAATGCCATAGGGCAGTGATCTTTGATGGGGCATATCTTAGAGCTTGTGCAAGGTATCAATGCAATTATGGGTGCTACAGGATCATGTTTCTGACACCTAAACTATCCTCTCTCTCTTTTTGGAGATTGGATTCCATTATGATTTTATAGCCCCATCTTGGGTGATATTGAAACTTGTAGCACTGTTGGCTAGTACAAAGTTTCCAACTACTAAATTTCTTTACCCATTCATTGTGGGAAAAATTTGGCTATTTTATTAGCTCTAGGTGGTTGGGTAAACCCTAGTTCCAATCTTGTCCCATCCTATGGACTGCTAAAACATTCTCAAGCATGCTGAACTGAATTGACCCTAAGAGTCACTAAATGTCATAGGGTAGTGATCTTTGAGGAGGCATATTTAGAGCTCGTGTGAAGTATGGATACAATTTTGGGTGCTATAGGATCATGTTACCAATACCTACAATAGCCTCTCTATCTTTTTGGAGATTGGATTCTATTTTGATTTTGTGGCCCCATCTCGGGTGATGTTGAAACTTGTGGTGTAGGGCACCTAGGTGGCAACTGGATATCTCATCTAATGATAGAAAATTTTGATAGAATGTAAAGGGGTGATCATACACGTAATTTTGAACATTTTATTTTTCTATGGTAATAAGGAAATCCTTGCTTGTAAGGTCAAGGAACTTGAGGTCACCTATAAACCCAAGTTGCCTTAGTCTTAAGGATTTTTTCTTTTTTGTTCTCTTTTTTAATAAGTTGACTCAAGAAGTGTTTTGAGAGTCATTACACCTTATATAGATCATATCTATTACCAAAAACCACTTGGTTAAGTTCTAGGAAGAGTTATGCAAAAATTGCATTTTGCAATAAAAGTTGCTGACAACTTTTTGGCAATTTTAGCATTTTTTTGGAAAATGTTGAAATTAACCTTGTAACCAATCAAACCAACTAGTAATTAGTTGTAATGGATTTAATATAATTAAAATAAGCTCTATGAAGCTAGAGGAGGCATAAGGTGTATGTTCAACAATTTTTTAATACCAAATATATGGATTTTCTGAGAAATTCCTAAGGTTGGGGTAGGTAGATTAAGATTCCTAAGTTTCATAATTTTCTCAGATGATCTAAGGGGTTAATTAATGTGCCCTAGTGTGAAAATATGGTTTTTTTAGTCCTCAAAATGTTTATTTTTTGGATAGGGCTTGGAGTTGGTGATGCAAGTAAGAGTTGTTAATCTTGTTCTTCTTAACAAACTCTATAACTAGGCTTCTTCTGAACCTTCCAAACATATTACTTTCAGTCCTTCAAGACTCTTCCAAGGCTAGAGAACATGTGGTTGGCCTATTCTTCATTCCACATTCACCTATTCAAAATATCTCTACCTAAACCTTCACAAACTTAACCAACTATCTCACACAACACACAATATAGCCACTACCTTACACCCTCCAAGATCTTTCACAACACCATACTCCAAATTATTTCCAAAGGCTTAACTCACTACCAATAAATTTATTTTCAAATATTCATAAGGTTTTATAGACAGTAGTGGGCTCAAAACACCATTACAAGTAAACTAACCTAATGAGTGTGCTCCCTTGTAGCCCTAGCTTGGAATTTAGGTAAGAAATCAAAATCTTCCAATCACCTATTAATACTAAACTATAAATTATAAACTCTCAAAACTCTCAAAGAACTTGAACATAAAAACTTTAGTACTCCATTACCTTATTAAAACCTTTCCAACTACTAGCTTTTGGGCTCCTAGTCATTGAGTAGAAGGCAAATTCTTCAAACCCTTGTCTCCATGAGGGTTTCATTGCCAATTATGATAATTGTCTCCCAAACTCCATTATCTCATCTATTCCCCTCTTCCAATGAGTTCCTTAGCATCCCATGAATGAATACAAGCCTTCCAACACACGTGAAAACTCTAACCAAAAATGAATGATTTATTATACAAATTAACACTATACTCTGCACTTTTCTTCTTCACACCTCTTCCCCCTTATCTTCTACATGACATTACATTGTTTACATCATAACATGAGCTTTCACCTCCTTTAACATCTCATCCAAGATGGACAACCTTCCATCTTCCACAATTTGTTATTTTTGAAAGTAAATGCTAACAACAACTTTTTTTTCACAATTTTACATTTTTTGCACATTTTTCATTCTATACTTTCACATGCTTTCTTGGTAATCCAAGGACTAAAATTGTGAAAACAGTAAGGATAAAGTTGTTGATGAAGCCATCATTTTTGTCAAATAACATGATGAGTAATCAATATATTGTGTTTTTTTCACCAAGACAAGGCAAACCTTGGGTGAAGATGAAATTGATTGGTTCATGTGGATCCAAGGTACATTAGATAAGGAAGCCACCAGAGATTGGCACAATTTTGATCATTCCTTTAGTCCAAGAGAGAGTTGAATAATTGAAGATCACAATTAGGCCTCGAAGAAAGATAGCATAGATCAAAATCATTCGGAACAATATGAAGGAGATGAAGTACAATGGTTGGATAAGGTGGCAAGCAACTAAACAAGGAGGCACCATCAACACTAGACAAAGTCTTAGCAGCAAACTCAAGGGACTTGAGTTTTTTTCAACAAGGGGAGTATGGTGCATGAACACCCTAACCATCTCATTGGATTTTGGAGTCATAATTAGTTGGTTTTTGTGTCATGATAGGTTAGGGAATTATTTTTTCAATTCATGTATTTAGTGTTCAATTAAGGTCATGTTGACCAAGTTCATGTGTTAAGCAATGTCAGTCAAAGTAAGTCAAAAGTGGAAAAATTTCATACAAGGCCATAAATGGAGAGTAATAAAGTGTTAAAATGTAATGTTGAGATTTTGGACCTTTTTAGGCTGTCTAGAAAGCATGAGAAACCCTAAAATGCAAATATGTGCAAAAAAATGTAAAATTGTTCATCAATTTTTTGCAAAAAAATGACAAGTTTTGGAAGGTGAATAGACATCCATCTTTCTTGACCTCTTAGAGGAGGTGAAAGGTCATGTTTTTGTATAATAAAAATACATTTTCATATTGAAAATAAAGAAGAAGAGAGGTAGAGTGGAAAATTGCAAGTTACGATCTATAACTTTGTATAATACAAGTATGTTTTGTTTTTGTGAAAGTCAACATATATCGCTATTTGAGTTACAATCTTAGTAACTTCTCCTTTTTCTTGAGGTGTTGGTGATTATTAAGTTCTTTTTATAAGGCAATGAATTACTTTTGATGTCAAACTTGTATATAGGATCATTGAATTATTGTCCAAAATCATTACTCCCTATTTTAGAATAGCAAACCCATACTTTTTCAGAATGAAACACCATTTTAGTTACATGTTATCATTGAATGGAGTTAGTGGAAGATGTTAAGGATTTTCTTGGTTGTCTTAATAGCCATATCATGGGTTTGAATCATTATCACTACCCTTTGTGAAGATTTGGCCAAAAATCAGCAAATTACATGTTGCAAAGAAAATATAGTGAATCAATAAATAAGAATGTGGCAGAGGTTAGTGTATGATCTGCATGCATGTTGGAAGATTGTTTTCACTCATAGGATGTTGAATAATATATTGGAAGGATGGAATAGAAGAGAGACTAAAGTTTGTGAGATAGTTATCTTATTCAACAAGGAAACCCTCATTATAACAAGGGTTTGGAGATTTAGTGTCTCTCTTCAATGGTTAGGACTTTGAAAGTTAGAAATTTGTAAGATATTGGTAAGGTAAAACTATAAACAAGTTCATTTGTTATTTTTAATTTAAACTTTAATGAGTTGGGAGTTAGAGGGTATGTTTTAGGCTTATTTATCTAGATGCAAGCCTGCAAGTTATATGCTTTATTGAAGAGTTGATAGTCTATGTTTTTTGAATTTAGTCAAGCTTAGTATTGGGTATCTTAATCCCTGATTGGTTTTGGTAGTTTTTTGGAGAGATCTTTATTTCCTACCTTAAAAAAACAAAGGTAGGGCTATAGGAAAGAACCTCTTTAGGTTTTTTTGTAAAAAATGATGTTTTAAAGCCCACTAAGGTGTATAGCACTTTATGAATGTTGAAACCACTTAAATGGAAATGAGTTAAGCCTTTTGAAATCTTATTAGGGCGTGGTGTTGTGAAAGATCCTATAGGGTGTAAGGTAGCAGAGGTGTTGGGTATTGTGAGAGGTAGTTGGTTGAGTTTGTGAAGAGTTAAGTAGAGGCATTTGGAATAGGCAAGGGTGGCATAAGGAATCAGCCAACCGCTTGATCTCTAGCCTTGGAAGAGTCCTTGGGGACTGATGGTAATATGTTTGGTAGGCTTGGAAGAAGCCTAGCGATGAGATTTTGGAAATAAAAGTCTAGTACTCTTGGAATTTACTAGTAGGAAGATTTACTTCTGAGAGGGGGGGTGAATTAGAAGTAACTAATGTTAACCTTTTAGTTGAAAATAGTCGCATGCATCTACTTCATCTAATAAACATGAAAGTAAAAGACATGCATGAAAATAGATAAAATGAGATTTGGTAACCCAGAAACCCTCCAAAATGAAAAGGTAGAACTGGGGTGGGGATGACACCCACAAAGTATTACTGTAGCAATATGTAACTGTTCAAGGTTACAAAGTTTGGCCACTTCCAATGGTCTACCCTATGAAAGGCCTATATTGTTAAAGACTTTACACCCTATTAAAAGTGACCTAGTAAAAGGATTTACAAACATTCACTTGGAATGCTACCCTACTAAAGGATTTACAATCCTGTTAAGGATCTACAAAGTGGCTACGAAACCAATATAGTTGTTAGGCCAACCTATCAACATAGGATTTTCATTCTTACAATACAATGGTTAGAAAGTATGCAAGAATGTCTTGACCTGATGACTTGCAATCCTTAATTGTTGATTCTAGATCCTTGTTCTACTCTGTCTTCTCTGATCCTTGCTTGATCTGATATGTCACTCTTGAAAGTTCTGATACTCTATTTTGTAATGCTATTCTACTCTCTACTGAGTCTTTTTACCCTTTTGCACTTCATTATAATTCACCCATACACTTCTCTCTCATGCATACACAATGGGGTTTTGTCCTCCTTTAAAATATTTTGAAGACTTAGGGTTAGGTATGAATCTACGATCCATATTCATTTTTCATTTCTTGCTCAATTCATGTATTTTTCCTATTGGTTGCATGCCTTCTCCATTTTTTTTATTGGTTGCATGTTGATTATATAGAAAATGCAAAAGATTAAATCTTATCTTCAAGATCTTTCAAGATTCATCCTATGTCAGCTCCAAAAATGGTTTACATCTAAGTTTGTAAAGATACAAACTCATATGTTGATTATATATTACTCGACACTTACTAGTTGCTAATGCTCAGCACATATAGAACTTATATCTCACTCAACTCCTATAGAAATTCTGCTTCACTCGACATCTATACTCTACTAGGTAATTATAGTGACCCAAAACTTGAACATCACTCGGCACCTAAAGATCACTCGACACCTGAAGTTTACTTGACACCTGTTGAATTCTCTGGCTTGGCACACACTGTAGCTTAGCTTTTGTATTATACTTAGCATCATCTTTGAGAATTTTATTAAGAGTGTGTACACTCAAATGTCAAAACCAATTTAAGACCAACAATCTCTCCCTTTGACATGAGTGGCAAAAACACTTAACTAAGCATTATAAATCTGATCTCTATGAGTATACCACATATTTTGTTTAGCATATGTACAAGACTTCAAAAACTTGTTCAAAACTTTGTATACCTCAAAAATTTGTAACTCCACCTGAGCTGATGTACCAAATATGTAACCAAAACTCTTATGCTAAATTTATCTCATGCTGATGTATCTGATACTCTTTGCCTTGTCTACCTTATCATTCTTTTGCCTCTATTTCTATGTACTCTATTTCTGCTCTCCTTTCACATCTTTTTGTAGTTTTTGCATCCTTTTGGTTGTCTCTCCTTATTATTTCCACAAAATGTGAGGTTGAATATCATCCCCTTTATTATCTCTCCCCCTTTTTGACACTTATGTTAAAGGGTCCTAAGGATGAATAGAATATTTAGCCAAGAAATTTTTATTTACCTCCATGATCATCTTTAGAGAAGCATCCCAATTGTTCAATTCTATTTCTAGTGATTTGTGTTGGATGATTGTCTCTGCAGCAAGATGTACAAGGCCTTCTAGTGTAGAAAGATTGGGGTCTTTCTTCAAAAAAATTTCTACATAGATCTATTCCTTATGTAGGACTTCTGGATGTGGAGTAATGGAGGATTGAATCTACATTAATTTGGCTTTAATATTGGCCTCTTCTGTTTTCCATATAGCTAACTCCTTCTGTGTGTGAATCATTTTTGCAAAATGATTCTCACTCTAAGTTGGATCTTTAGGTAGTTGTGTGCTAGAAATCTTGAGATTTTGTTCCAAGCTCAATATCATTTGGCTAGATTCTTGTGTGAAGTATTATGAATCACACAACTTGGAGTACAATGAGAATACATTCCCAAGTATTGTCTTCACTTTCTCAACCTTCTTAGCCAATTCTACTAGTGAAAGTGCTATTTCACTAGATATTTTCTCATTGACTTTCATTTGAAACTTCTTTTCTGACCATTCTAATAACTTAACATTAGTTTCAAGGTCCTCATTTTGTACCCGGTCCACTATGTTAGACAGTTGCTCCATGATGGGTTGGGTTTCATTAGGTACTTACAAGGTAAATGCATCAAGAAATACAACTCTTGCTTCTTGGTTTGTGACTCCTTAAATAGAAGTCTGGAATTTCTTTTCTCACTTAATTCTTCCCTCCTTTAATTTTAGTTTGAATGGATTAGGTAGGATACATTGAATCTAACCAATATCTTGCTCCTAGAAACATCTTGAAGAATCCTCTTGAATTTTCTCAAAAATGATTTACGTAAAATTCTGTGATTCTAGCTCATCATCCTTATCCTCCAACTGGTTCACAAAATTCAAGGTAACAAACTTTTCAGCTTAGATTTGGCGAATCTTTGACTTTTCCAATAATGCAGTAGCTCAACACTTTTGAAATTCTAGTGCTTGGCAAATACTATGTTACTTAGCATCAATTACATTTTACTGATGCTTGACATCTACTATGGATTCACTTGGCATCCACTAAGATTTTCTAATGCTCAACACTTGTTACTTTTATCGACACCTAAACACACTCAGCTCCTTCTATATCATTTAGCACACACTAGAATTTTCATTTGCTCGGCACCAACTAAAAGTCTTCTCGGCTCCAAATAGCTTGCTCGGCACTCACTAATGAACTTAGTTAAGCTTTGCAGTCAACCTTGTTACAACTTATTTCTCCAGTGTTTCTAAGTGTGTCCAACTTCTGTATCTTCAAGTATATTATCAATACATCATTTTATCATTATCTTAATTAATCCTTGCACGTCATTACAAAACTACAACTCAACCTTTCCCTTAGGTGCTTTTGTTACATCTTGCTAATTAAATCCTCTTCATCAATCAACTAAGTGATAGTACTTGGATCTTATAAGAAATTGTCATTCTAGCAAATAGAAAGTTTGACATCAATGGAAAAACAATGATTGAAAACATTCTTTATCAACCATCTCCCTCTTTGGTAGTGATCTTTTCAATCAAATTTCCAACAATCTCCCTCTTTGGCATGGATGGAAAATGAAACTAATAAACTATTAGACCAAACTATTCAACCAAGTTATCAAAATGCTAACTAGGTTATAACACTAAGTCAAATGCCAAAAAGAAATATGTGTTACCATCAGCTTTCACATCTCCCTTTTTGATCTACTATCCTAATTTTTTTACTTCTACTTCTCCCTCTTAGCTGATGCATCCTTTTTCTTTCCTTTCATTCAATTGGGTAGAGGGAGAAGTAGCAAGAAATAGAATGCCAAATCTACAAGATCAAAGTGAATAGTGATAATCCATAGAAAAGAGGGAGAAAATGAATCTTTAAGACAACATAGTTGAAAGGAAAGAAAAAGTATACAGCAACTAAGAGGCAAAAGTAGAAGTAAAATAATCAGGATAGTAGATTAGAAAGGGAGATGTGAAAACTGATGCTAACACATATTTCTTTTTGGCATTTGACTTACTATTCTAACCTAGTTAGCATTTTGATAACTTGGTTGAATAGTTTGGTTTGATGGTTCATCAGTTTAGTTTGGAAGTGGTCAAACTTGATAACCTTGAACAGTTACATATTGTTGCAATGATACTTTGTGGGTTTCATCCCCACCCTAGTTTTACCTTCTCATTTGGAGGGTTTCTGGGTTACCAAATCTTGTGTTATCTATTTTCATGCATTTCTTTTACTTTCATGTTTATTAGATGATTTAGATGCATGTGAATGTTTTAAGTTAAAATATTTTGAAAAGGTTAAAGTTAGTTATTTCTGATCCACCACCGCCACCCCCCCCCCCCCCCCCCCCCCTCAATAGTAAATTTGTTGGAATTTACAAGTAGGAAGATTTACTTATGAGAGTGGAGGGGTAAATCAGAAGTAACCAACTTTAACCTTTTAAAAACCTTTTAGTTGAAAACATTCTCATGCATCTAATTCATCTAATAAACATGAAAGTAAAAGACATGCATGAAAATAGATAACAGAAGATTTGGTAACCCAGAAACCCTCCAAAATGAGAAGGTAAAACTAGGGCAAGGATGACACCCACAAAGTATCACTCTAGCAATATGTAACTATTTAAGGTTACAAAGTTTGACCACTTCCAATGGTCTGCCCTATGAAAGGCTTGTCTTGCTAAAGACTTTACACCCTATTAAAAGTGACCTGGTAAAAGGATTTACAAACATTCACTTGGAGTGCTACCCTACTAAAGGATTTACAATCCTGTTAAGGATCTACAAAGTGGTTGCTAAATCAATATAGCTATTAGGCCAACCTATCAACATAGAATTTTCATTCTTACAATGCAATGGTTAGAAAGTATGGAAGAATGTCTTGACCTGATGACTTGCAATCCTTAATTGTTGATTCCAGATCCTTGTTCTACTCTATCTACTATGATCCTTATTTGATCTAATATGTCACTCTTCAAAGTTATGATACTCTATTCTTGATCAACTGGATTCTGTAATGTTGTTCTACTCTCCACTAAGTCTTTTCACCCTTCTACACTTTGCTATAATTCACCCATACACTTCACTCTCGTGCATACATAATGGGATTTCATCCTCCTTTTAAATATTTTAAAGACTTAGGGTTAGGTATGAATCTATGATCCATATTCATTCTTCATTTTCCACTCAATTTATGCACTTTTCCTATTGGTTGCATGCCTTCTCCATTTTTATTATTGGTTGCATGCTGATTACATAGGTAATGCAAAAGATTCAATCTTATCTTCAGGATTCTTCAAGATTCATCCTATGTCAGCTCCAAAAATGGTTTACATCTGAGTTTGTGAAGATACAAACTCATATGCTAATTTTGTGTTACTTGATACTTACTAGTTGTTGATGCTTGACACGTATAGAAATTTTGTGTCACTCGGCTCCTATAGCAATTCTATTTCACTTGGAATATATACTCTTCTTGGCACCTATACTGACTTGGCACCTAAAGGTCACTCAACACGTGAAGTTCACTCAGCACTGATTGAATTCTCTAGCTCGGCACACACTGTAGCTTGACTTCTATATTATACTCAGCATCATCTTTGAGAATTTAATTAAGTGTATTGACACTCAAATGTCAAAACCAATCTGAGACCAACAAGTACACCAACCCCTTCTTGCATCAGTATCCAAATACCTTTTTTTTTAATTAGGTTATGCAGAGAAAAATAAAGTTGCTATCTAAAATCCACAAAATGGGCTACAAGGGCAATTATGCCTATTGAGAGCAATTTTGAAAAATACATGTTAGGAGAGTAAACTAGTTGTGGAAACCTCCTCATTAGGATTTCCTTGAAGTGTCTAAGGTGTTACCTTGAAGCAATAAGCTCATTAGGATCCGTTTATCAAATTTTCTCATTTTTCCCTTGTTGCTTTCCAAGTCTTGAATAGGGAAAGTTATCAAGTAGTTTTGCGAAGTTGGGTAGAAGTTTGTTCAGTGTTGTAAACAAGCTAGAAAGAGTCTTTGAAGATCAGAGTCTTTGAAGACACTTAGGAAGGTAGGAAAGGTAGTTTTCCTTAAAAGTGTTCTTCTTGGTAATCCATTAGCTTTTGGTGTAAGCACTCTGCATCATTTGGGATGCAAATTACATTAAAATGAAATACATGAAATGTACTTAAAACATAAAGAACAAGAAAAAGATATATATTATGATATCCAATAATGTCATACTTAAACAAACATGTAATATATTATCATAACCAATAATTTCATACATGAACAAACATATCATATATTATGATAACTAATAATATCATACATGAAGAAACATATCATATATTATGATAACCAATAATGTCATAAGTCTAATAATGTCATGCATCAAATATATGTCATACATCAAATATAAAATATCATATATACATCAAATGTATGTTGAATATGTCCACTAACATAAAATCCAAGATATGTGTCTACTAATGCCTATACACATGTGTCTATCTCTATATCTTCTCCTTCCCATGAGGGGAAAGAAAAAAATCCCTAGATGTCTTCATTCATTGCATGGAGGGAGATGATAGGTATGATGGGGTCTTCCTCACACGCTCGCTCATCTTCTTGTTTAGGCTCCTCTCTAACTAGAGTTGATACAAACAACGTAGATATGAATCAGTAATTATTATACATTGAAATCAAATATATGTAGACACAAAATTAATTACTTTTTTTCCACCATCAAATAGTCACTTTGTACATCCACCTCAAAGGCTTGTAGATGATCGGGAGTAATAAGGGTCTACAACATTTCAATCAACATAATCACTTGATAATACTTATAAATACCATTTAAAATTTGAATAATAACTATTATAAATAAAAACTAAAAGTATGAAAATCTTTCATGACTAGGTCAATGGCTATGAACTAGCCATCATGACATCAACTCCACAATCAATGGACTGGCGAAGATGAGGAGTCTTGGATGTCAAAAACTGCCAATCATATAATACAATTTACATGTCACATGAAACATGAAACAAATATAAATAAATGAATTAAATTAACATAAAAAAAATGTACCTCTATGAAACTTGTATCTTGCCTAGGCTCAGAGTCCCTTATGAATGTCAATGGTCTAGTAGAGAACTAATGCACATGGATAAAAAAAAATTTCAATCCTTCATATGATTACTTAATAAATATATCTATTAATTTAAATGATTTAATCAATACATACCTCTTGACTCATTGATGGAACGTAAAATGGGGCCAGGGAATCTATTCTAGGGCCATCAACACTCTTACCCTGAATTTTGAAAAATGTCAAGACATGCTAATTAATTAATCATTCACTGTACATATGAAATGTGATCAAATTAATTTATTATAATTGTAGTTTACCTACATGTCAATGCTAAATGTGTCACTCATGAACTCATTAGTGACTATCCCATCATCCATAGTGTCTCCAACATGACTACCAAATGTGCATAAGGAGCCACATGATGTACACATGTGACCATGATGCAAAGAAGGCTCCTCCTCAACTAATGGATTGGCACAATGAATGAGGGTCTGTGTCAAAGCATTGATAGTCCCTAAAGTATTAGTCTCTTCATGTTCCTTCGCAACTTAAGGAATAATTGCATGCTCACATTGTGGCTTGACAATAGGCGCCCTAACTACATTAAGGTCACAATGTGCCCCCAACCTCTCAAATGACAATCCCTAACCTCTATCCTAAGAATCTAACATGTCAAAATAATTGGGGATCTCCCCAAGAACAAATTCACAATACAACTTCTTTAAGGAATACATTGGAACCTCATGATTATTGTAAGGAGGGGCATCAAAGACCATCCACCATCTATCCCAAAAATTATTTCTAATATCATCATGCATGCACCAATGGATGGGGAATCTTTTAGTTGTATGTTTAATAGTGTCTTGTTCTCTAGGCTTCTTAAACAATGCACATATGCTACCTTTTCCTATGTCCTTTTTTCTTACATCTTTATAGGATAATTTATTTGCATAATATCTTCTTTTTGCTTCTCTCTTAACATGCCAAATATCCAACTGGCCACTAATAGAAGCTAGATGGCTCATAATGGACTCAAGGGATAATGCCAATTGTGCTCTCATAGCATTAGTTTTCCTACAATTTTTTAACCTACCAACAATTGCTTCTAATTCATTTTTCCCTCTTTCTATTTCATTCATTATATTGTCTCGGATGCTAGGAATAGGTCTTTCAATCAGTGAAGCTTACTGAATTTCTTACTCTTCTTGTGGAAGGTTTTGATTTTGATTCTATGGAGGGTTTTCATTTTTCTTTTGTTGATTAGGCTAGGGATTTGGTGGTTAATTATTCACATTTCCTAATAAGAAACCAATTGTATTTTAAATAAATAAACAAATTTGAAGAAAACCTACAAAAAATACAAAATAATGCAAAAAGAAGATTATAAAACATACTTAACGATCCCGATCTTGATTTCCAATGATGAGGAGCCATTTTGAGATGGAGAATGAGAAAATTATTCAAATTCTACAAACTACATCTATGCTATTAAGGGGAAAGAAGAAAGTAGCACAAAGAAATAAGGGGAAATGGAATGGGCCAAGGGTTTGCATTCCATTTATAGAGTTCTTAAAAAGCATGTACGCACTATAGTGCACAGGTGCTAATTTAGAAATTTGAGTTGTGTGTCATATTTTTTGCACCACAAATTGGTACATTCACCCCATAATTTTTTTCTAGTCAAACTTAGTCAAACTAGAGCATAATACCCAATACTTGGTGGTTAAGCTTTGGTTTTCATCACTTATTTTCTATCATAGATATTATCTTATCTCAATTTGATCAAATAGGTATGTGCAAGATCATGGCGTGCCAAAAAGTGGCAATAAGAAAAAAATAGAGTTTGAAAACGTCTAAAAGCATTTGAAAATTTGCTCTGAGTTTTTTCCATCCATCTTGGTAACAAAGCTAAAAAGTAGGCCCAACCCTTATCAGGTATCCAATTTCATATCAGGTATCTGATATTATTGAATATCTAATATGAAATCAAATACCCGATACATGTATTGTGATTTAAAAAAGAAGAAGCAAAACCCGAGGGCTGTTTGTTCACACTACATTTTGTGTTTTGAGTTCCAATATCCAATCTGCGAAGGGATACACGATATAGGTTAGTGATTTTTTGTTTTTTTTTTTAAATTTCAATCAATTTTATTATAAATTTGTTAAATTTTATTATAAATTTTTTAGTTTTAATTGAATTTGTTAAAATTTAGTTCTTTTTTTATAGAAATTATTGAAATTTAGGTTTTTTTAATAGAAATTATTTTTTGTGAATTAATAGGTATGGCTAACTGAAATGATGATACTGAGGCAAGAAATAATGTTCCTTGTAACCCCCCACCAAATCATCTAGTGCCCCCTCAAAACCCTCCTTGAATCAAGGATTTGATATTTAAAAATCTCACTGAATTGAGGGCTTTACAAACAACATATAATATTGTACTTGCATTGGCTCTCATGTTATCCATAGTAAACACCATAGTGGATAACATTGAAATACTTACCAATGAACAAAATGTTTCTCTTTGTTGGCATGATGAAATGCACAAGATGTTTTATGATGGGTTGGACTATGATGAGGTTGTGGCCCTCAATATAAGTAAAGATGATTTGGTTGCCCTTTTTGTGAACCCAAAAACTGATTTACAAGTTGATCGCAAGAAAACAAACTATCGGTTAAATGGTGCACAAATGGAACCATACATGAAAAATTTTAGGATCATTGGTGGATGGTTTTTACATCCCTCTACATAGAAATTTAGAGGTGCCATTTTATTTTCTTAGAAAATTGTATGCAGAATTTGTGTTGGGCGTCAAGGTGAACTATTGGAGAATAAAGCTCAACGTGGGTCTAGGAGGAGGAGCTCCTCAGCATAGACCCTTTGCCCAGTGGAAGAAATCTAGCATTTTTGTCCCCCCTACTAATGTCTCCCCCCTCCTTGAGTGTAGCATATTGTTATCATTGCAGAGGCTAGCTCTTAGACTATTAGAGTCATCCATAGATTTAGTAGCCTATTGATATCCCTAACTAGGTCAATCTTGCCTCCCTGTGTTGATGATGCTAGTGTGATTTCATCATCGACAAGCTCATCACATGTTTGTGTGAACCATACTTGCATAACGTTCGAGAATATTTTTCTGGGTCCCATATGTGATTTTTTTTAGTATCAATTTGTATTTGATGAGGCTACACTGGACACATGTGTAGAGGCTATAGACCTTGATGTGAGAGAGGAGGGGCATGCAGAGGCATGGACACCATCTATGTCAGTATGTATATACATATTTTTTTATGACATGTAATTTAAAGTTAATCTTTATAATAGAGTAATTTTAATTTTTAAGCCACACTGACTTATACATGTATGTGATCTTCATTCATGTTTAGTTCATAATGCCATGCTCTCAGCTATTTCATTTGGCCTTGAGACATCTATGGTACATTATGTTGCATTCTCATTATTTTTTTCTATTTGATAGTGTAGCATATATGGTTTCTAATCTTTCTTTTTTCTTGTAGGTATCACCTGTCCCTAGGGGACAAAGTGTAGGGGATGAGCCATGACCCATTGACAAGGAAAAGGTAATTAGGTGCTTTCTATTTAATTAAATATCAATGCATTCTTGTAAGATTTTTGTGGTAATGAAATTTAATTATATTCTTTATTGTATAGGGTGTGGCTACTAGCGATGAGCCCATGTAGATTACGCATCATAGATGCTCTAGCATTTCCATTCGCACTAAGAGCCCCATTGTATGTATAAGTATCATTTATTTTTTATTTTCCTTATTTTCATAAATAAATTCAAAACTGATTTTCGTGATATTAACAACTAGTATTTTGTATCTCGTAGGAAACTCCTAGTGCACATGAGGTTGGACGATAGAGTTTTGTGTCTTTGATAATGCAGCCACTATCTCCTAAGGAGGAATCAACATAGGTAAGTTGTAGTTTGAATTCTTCATTATATGTTATAAATTTAGTATGCTATGAATTATAATGTTATAGTTTAAGTTTTAGATTCATATGACAAACATATTTGAACATACATAGGCCATAATCAACGAGGTACAAGCATTGCTGAGGACATATGAGAAGACTCCTAACTTGCGCAAAAGGTCGACGAGAGAGGTATTTACGATGAAATTTTAATAGTATAAATCTTCATTATAAAAAGATTATTATGCATTTGAGTAATTCAATGTTAGATACAAAAAATCATATAAATTTAGTAGTCCAACTTTGGGTTTTCCTTTTTTGTTTATGTGGGAGGCATCCAATCCACCTAGTGCAGTGAAGAGGTTGCATTTTGATCATCTACCAATAGCCTAGGATATTATAGTTGTCATAGGATGCATCATGAGACATTTTGAGATGGCATATGCCACATTGTTTATAGAAACATTGATATTATACACATTATGATGGCATGATTAGCCACATTTTGCATATGGATCTATGTATTTTGATATATATTTGTGTAATTTGTTTATGGATACATGAACTTTGATATATATTTGTGTAATTTGTCTATGGATACATGTATTTTGGTATATATTATTTTCATTTATGTGCACAATGATATACATATTAAATTAGTATGTAGTATTTTTCAATTTATTGTGGATCATGTGTATTGTTCATGTTTATAGAATATCACTAATTTTGTTCATATTTGTTATATTAGATTCAAATGCAATAATTTGTGAATAACAATTTAACAACCTTTATTATCAAATTTGGATGCAATGTTTAATTTGAAATGCTATCATGAGTTATATCTTTTTTATATCAAAAATTCTACAGTTAATATATGAGAGTTCACTTTCTATCATGTGATTCAAAGTAAGCAAAATAGAGAAACCTTATTTATAGAGAGAAACCATGGAAATGAGTGACATATGGAAAACAATTGTTTTCCTTGTGGTTTAAGTTTTAGATTGGGTTTATTCCTTATCTTGTTAGAATGATGCAGAGCCCTTCAGTACACCTTTAATAAATAGTAATTTAAGTAAGGGGATTCAAAAAAGGATGGTAGTCTATCAAGGAACTGGGATGAACTCAAATGCTTCAACAAAGATCCATGGCATTTTATGCAATAACATCAACACACTTTTTAACTTCCTACACAAGGTACACATAACCCCAAATCTAATTTTAAACTCCACCTTCAACCTTGAAACTAACTCTTGACTTCAAATCTAATCTCAACACACTTACACACTCCACTCCTCAACCATGGATTCTATTCTCAACCATGAACTCATTCCTAGGATCATAATCTTTGATAACTAGCCATTCACTTTGTTACTATCCTCATACTACAACTTTTCAATTTTAACATAACCTCAAAATATTCCAACTTAAGAGACTTGATTGGATCAAACCTTTTTAACTTGGTTCCCCAATATCATATTCATATGAATAACATTATATACATTTTTAACACTGATCACATTACCCATACTGATCCACTTAACAAAACACAGGAACCAAATCATCCAAAACATACCTTCTTGTTGTCCTTTGTATAGACCCAAACACAATCATTCATAACTTTTGAAGTATACTTCATTTCCTCAATCCAACCATCAAGTATTTAGATCACTTGAACCTCCATACATATCCAAAAATTAGGTCAATCCAACTATGGAAAATTGAGATATGGCCCCCACAAAAGCACTAAAATTTTTGTGACAAAACAATCTTCCTTTGACAATCTCATTAAAAACATGTTACCAACAAAGTGTAACAATGGAAAATGATACAAATTACAGAAAGAAACTTTGTTTTATTAATTCTTATTAATCATACACCATACATCTTGTTTGTATTGGAACAATATACCTTAAAGATACTCTCTAAGAGTTATAAACTGACCAACTTTCTCCACTAACTGACTTCTACTTCCTTTGAATTGATTGGTGACAACTTATTGTCAAGTTTTAATTGTAATTTAAATTGTCATTACATTGTTTGCCCATTATTGATCTAATCAACATCTAAAGGCCCTAATAAGACATTTTCCACCCTATATAGCACTACAAACCCTATAATCTGTTACATTCC
This sequence comes from Cupressus sempervirens, assembly GCA_028749045.1. NCBI lineage: Eukaryota > Viridiplantae > Streptophyta > Pinopsida > Cupressales > Cupressaceae > Cupressus > Cupressus sempervirens. Next base: position 301,215,526 of record CM053785.1, on the reverse strand, counting down.
CATGATTTGGGCCATATTTTGCATATAATGCAAATTTTATGTAAACTAACTTCATTAATGCATTCTATCATTTCACACCTTATTTAGGTGTTTCCAACCTTGTATGGTCTTGCTCAAACCCCTAACTAACTCTTTGTACTCATTTTCACTTTATAAGAAAAAGTTGCAAAAGTTGCAAAATTGTAATTTTGCAACTTTTGCAATTTTGATCAATTTTTTCTATAACTTTAAATTATTAATTAGAAAAGTTCAAAAAACTTGGTAAGGGGTTATTGATAGCCCTCACAAGCTCTGAGTTATGACCCTCGAAAGATTGACCTCAATACACACTTAGAGCACCTTGGAGACTCTTCGGTATAGGGTGGTTGCAGACGATGGAGGCTCTTCGTAGCTGGAACAAGGTTGTCACTAGGGTTCACTTAGCCATCTAGAGCTAATGGAATTGATGATTCAATGCCAAGATCAATAGTTTCAAAGTTATGTTGTGGTGCACCAATGAACTGAGGTACACTGCGAGTTTTGGCATCGAGCAAGAATGTTGTGCTAAATCCAAATGGAATGTGATCTCTCAAAAATGAGATAGGTTATTTTAGTCTTCAACATGGCCATCCTGTAGCATTTGACATTTCATTGATAGCCCTCATGAGCTCCAAGTTACAACCCTCGGAAGATTGACCTCGATACACACTTAGAGCTTCAAATTGGTGGAGCTAATGGCACTGATTATTCGATGCTAAGATTAGTGGTTTCAAAGTTAAGTTGTGGTGTACCTATGAACTAAGACACACTATGAGTTTTGGCATTGAGCAAGATTACTGTGTCAAATCCAAATAGAATGTGATCTCTAGCAAATGAGATAGGTTATTTTAGGCCTCAGCATGATAGTCCTATCGCATTTGACATTTCATCAATAGCCCTCACGAGATCTGAGTTATGACCCTCGAAAGATTGACCTTGATATGTACTTAAAGCACCTTGGAGACTCTTCGGTATAGGGTGACCATAGATGATGGAGGTTGTCTATGGGAAAAACAAGGGTGTCACTAGGGTTTGCCCACCCATCTAGAGTTAATGGCACTGACAATTTGATGCCAAGATCAATCATTTCAAAGTTACGTTGTGGTGCACCTATGAACTGAAGCACACTGTGAGTTTTGGAATTGAGCGAGATTGTTATGCCGAATCCAAACGAATTGGGATCTTTGAAAAATGAGATAGGTTATTTTAGGCCTTGGCATGACCATCATATAACATTCAACATTTCATCAATAGCCCTCAGGAGCTCTAAGTTATGACCCTCAGAAGATTGACCTCGATATGTGCTTAGAGAACCTTGGAGACTCTTTGGTACAGGGTGGTCATCGATGATGGAGGCTCTCTGCGGCTAGAACATGGGTGTCACTAGGGTTCACCTTCCCATCTAGAGCTAATAGCACTGACAATTCAATGCCAAGATCAATGGTTTCAAAGTTACGTTGTGGTGCACCAATGAATTGAGTCACACTGTGAGTTTTGGCATCAAGAGAGATCACTATGCCGAATCCAAATGGAATGTGATCTCTCAAAAATGAGATAGGTTATTTTAGGCCTCGGCATGACCATCCTATAGCATTCAATGTTTCATCAATAGCCCCCATGAGCTACAAGTTATGACCCTTGGAAGATTGACTTCAACATACACTTAGAGCACTTTGCAGACTCCTTAGTACAGGGTGGCCGCAGATGGTGAAGCCTCTTTGTAGTTGGAAAAAGAGTGTCACTAGGGTTAGTATTAAAAGAGAAAACATTATTTTTTACCTCAAGTTTTTGGCATTGGGAACAATGCAAGTTTGGTGTTAGTATGTATTAAAATCATCATTTTTTAGGTCCCTCCACATAATTTTCATTAAGTAAAATCATCTATGTTTCTTGCATTAAATCAATAAGTTTACATTTAAAATATATCAAGTGTTTCATCATTATTACATCAAGACACAACTACCAAAAATTGTAGTGTGAAAAATTGTAGTATCAATAAAAGTATTGTCAAAAATCGTAGTGCCAAAAATAGAATAGATTTTTTTTCATTTTGCTACTTATTTAGTTTTTTAATCTTCATGCATGGCTACTCTTCGTGATGTACCTACATTCCAATATCATAAAAAATATTAGTAACATATTGTATTAAACAAGATAATCATCGATTCACTAAATCATTATGAACAAAATAGCATAAGAAGTAAAGATACCTAGTTGAGTGTTCTAGTAGGGTCCTCTCTTTGTTTTAGTGTCTCCAATAGGGCTTCATGATCAACATTAGTAATAGTAAAAAGTTCTTTTACTTTTGGTCTTCCTTGATGCTTCAACAACTTTATGGTTGTTGCTATAATAAGATGCAAATATATGAGAATTATTTTGTGCTTCTGATAGCCTTCAAATACAAGAATTTCATTCCTTCTAAGCATGTATATCTGTAGCCATGTTCCAACAACAATCAATGAGCCAATAGGATATTTGAATCCATCATCATCTGTGATCACTTGTGCAAGCTTATTTTTTACCTCTTACACAATGTGATAGCTAATAATCTAATCTCTCATTATTCCCTTATGGTGCAACCAATGCAAAGACATGTCCTAGCTAAGGAAGATCTTATAGATGGTTATGCTCACATAAACTTTCCATGTCATCATTTCTGATAGAGGGTATGATAGACAATGGAATAATATAATGTGGAGCCCATGTGTTCATCCACTCACTCAACTCACAGTGATCCCAATCATACTAAAAACAACTAGGACAAAAGCAAGCTAGTTGTCATCTCCAAATGGTCCATGTACTACAATTAGAACTCCAAAATGAATGCATTTTTTATGAGTCTGTCACTGTAGCACAATTTGATCTATCACCTATGGACCCTTCCTCAACCAACCAAAAGAACCTGTGTACTACTAAATCAAGAGTCCCCCCCCTGTGATAATGTTGAACTACACCAATCAAAAATGCTATGAGCATCAAGAAGCTTTGCTCTTGAAATCTTCAATTGCTCCTTAACTAGAGCTTTCTTCACACATGCCCCTGCTCCATCACGTTCCCTTTCCCATGGCCAGACTCCAAAAAACTCCAAATATGAGGCACCCCCCTCTCTATGTGCATCCTACACAACCAATAAAATATGAAAGCATTCTTCAATTGACATATACAGTTATCTGACCAAATGATATGTCTATCTATAACAATTGCATGCTCCTATAAGAAATCAAAATAATTCTTCAATCAATGTTGCACAAACTCATGAGAGTGAGATCTATCATCACTCATACAAAAATGATACTCTCTAATAATCTTTTGATTATCTTCCGCACTATCAGGAGCATGTCTATATGTTATGTGGATGAAAATAGCAATCTAAATGGAGTTGTAATATTGAGATTGTGTCTCATTTTGAGGTTGCAATGTGTAGTTCTCAACAAAGTCAACAACTGATATAATATTGTGAATGGGAAAAGTCTCCTTACACATTCTAAATTGTCAATCCAACCACTGAGACCTATGACTATGTCTTGCATACTTGTAGAAAGGGTTTGTCTTGAAATTTGAAATAAAACAAGCCACACTGATTTCTTTTGCAACCAATTCACATCTAGAGCCTTCACCTCCACTCTTCAATGTGTATTTCACCATTTCATATACCTTTTTTTAACTATTGTCTTCCCAAGATCTTGTTCGCACCCCTCATTGAAACATGTGTCAAACTCAGATAAGCCACCACATTCTAAACACTTCTCATTTAAGAAAGCATTTCTATAAAAGAAACAACTATGAACTCTATGACATAAAAATTGATCTAGCGAGTCTCTTGATGATTTTGGAAGACCACTAGCAACAAAATTCTCCAACATTTCTTTACTATGCAAAGTAGAATGGACGGAGCGTAATAGTTCACGGTGCATAGAAATCTCAACATGATATTTGCAACATGTATTTCAAATTTTAAGTGGCACACAATAAAATGGCTTCAAAGATTCAAAAGCCCTTTGTGATATATGAAGACTTGGATGACTCTCTTTAAATTGTTTGAACAACTTAGTTTGACTTACCTCCAAATAATGTTTAGGATGTGGCATGCAGTCTCTAATGCCAATTCTCAACTTTAACATGTCTTTAGCATTGGGTGATACTCTTGAGAAAGAGTGACAAAATTGTGTAATTTCTTCCTTCACATCATCGACTAGCTTCTTATCAAAACATGCAAGTCTCCCACCAAAAGCCCATGTTTCATTTTCAAGAGGATCATCAATTCTCTCTTGTCTACTAAGTGCTCTTCTCAAAGTAGTACAATTTAGGTTCAAGAAAATATAAGTTTGCCTCATATATCTACCATTTCTCAAATGATGACTTAGCAAAGAGATTGTAATAACCCTTCAAGCAGCTCTATTATCCTTCTCCCCTGCTATCCTTCTCAATGCTATTAAGAGCATTGAAAAGATTCTTCACAACAATGGCATTTCTTTTCAATTTTTTATTGACATGAATCTTCAATTTGAAAAGCATAGGTCTCATTTTTTGCATTTTCATAAGTGTATAAAAAGATGGCATTGCTCTGCCACTATCTTGTTGCTAAGAAACATATTATATAGTCTTGAAGCCCACAACTAAATGTTTCTTTCTTATTTGGTCCATTCCAAATTAGTAATAATCATTTCATCAATTTCAATTATCCATTTTGGTGTTCTAGAACCTTTATGTTGATTATAATTAGGAGATATGTAAGGTTCCTATGCATTTTCATATTCGGCATGGTCAATCATGCAATTTACATTATAACCTGGTAGCATTTCATTCTCCAAATTTTCACTCTCTAAATTTTTAATCCTGGCATTATCATTATCAATTGGTACATTTTCATTCCCCCATTGCACATATTCATTATCTGACTCTATGATTTTACATAAGACCAATACATCGTCAACTTGACTCCCATTTAACATCCCTTGTCTTTTCCTTTGGTGATTTACCTTGTCCCTTTTCCTATATGCCGCAATGTCTTCATTCGATACATTCCTTTCATGTTTAGCCTTTTGACGACTACTGCTCCCTATTCAGATGACAATATTAGACACCTAATGATATATTATCGAACCTTTTTCAATTGTTTGGGCACCAAAAAGTTAGTTTTCCCAAAACCCTTGAAAATAGCCCACAAAAAGTGATATTGTTGGGTCTCCAGTGATAGGGAATATGTTGGAAAAATCATGCCAGTTCAATTGGCTATCAGATCTCAGATCAGATACCTAATTTTAAATTAGATATATGATATTGATTCCCAAATTTTGGAGGGAATTATGAGCAATGTAAACAAATTTCATTAACTTATGTATGATTACTATTATTATATATGATTTATTTAAAATTATTATTATTATATTATATTATTATTAAATATAATAATGTAATATATCTTATTCTTGTTATTATTATTATTATGACCTATAAATATGATATATTAATATATATATATATATATATATATATATGATTATTATATTATATTATTATGATTTTTACTATAATTATTAAATATAGTATAGAAAACATATATTATTATTATTATTATTATGACCTATGATACATTCAGATGGTTCTAATGCGTCAACAGGGGTCATAGGTTAACCTATGACCCCTCTCGACATATTTCATGACAACGTATGTCCCTAGTGGCCCTAGGGCCCCTAGTAATGCATTTGGTTGGTTCCAATGTGTCGAGAGGGGTCATAGGTTAACCTATAACCCCTCTTGATGCATTTCATGACAACATATGTACCTAGGGGCCCTAGGACCCTAAGAACCCATTTGGTTTGTTCCAATGCATCGAAAAGGGTCATATGTTAATCAATGACCCCTATCGACACATTTCATGAAAACGTATGTCCCTAGGGCCCCTAGGACCCCTAGAGAAGCATTTGGTTAGTTTGAATGCATCGAGAGATGACATCCTATGACCTCTATGACCCCTCTCGACACATTTCATGAGAACATATGTTCCTAGAGGCCCTAGGACCCATAGGGACACATTTGGTTGGTTCTAACGCATCGAGAGGCATCATAGGTTAAACTATGAGCCCTTTTGACACATTTCATGATAACATATGTCCCTAGGGGCCCTAAGACCCCTAAGGACCCATTTGGTTGGTTCCAATGTATTAAGAGGGGTCATACGTTAATCTATGACCCCTATCGAGGCATTTCATGACAACATATGTCCCTAGGGACCATAGGGCCCCTAGGGATGCATTTGGTTGGTTCAAATGCATCATGGGGGGTCATTGGTTAACCTATGACACCTCTCAATGAATTTCATGATAACATATGTCCCTAAGAGCCCTAAGAACCCTAGGGATGCATTTCATTGGTTCCAATGCATTAAGAGGGGTCATAGGATAACCTATGACCCCTCTTGACACATTTCATGTGAACATATCTCCCTAGGGGCCCTAAGAACCCTAGGGACCCATTTGATTGGTTCCAATGCATCGATAGACGTCACAGGTTAATGTATGATCCATCTCGACACATTTCATGACAACATATTAATCCTTAAGGGCCCTAGGGCACCTAGGGATATATTTGGTTGGTTCCAATACATGGAGAGGGGTCATAGTTTAATCTATGACTCCTATCAATGCATTTTATGACAACGAATGTCACTAGGGGCCCTAGGGGCCCTAGGGATGCATTTGGTTGGTTCGAATGCATCAAGAAGGGTCATAGGTTAACCTATGACCCCTATCATTGCATTTTATGACAACATATGTCCCTAGGGGACCTAGGAACCCGAGGAACGCATTTAGTTGGTTCCAATGCATTGTCAGGGACCCCTCTCGGTGCATTTCATGACAACATATATCCCTAGGGGCCTAGGACCCTTAGGGATGCATTTGGTTGGTTCTAATGCATCAAGACTGGTGATAGGTTAGCTTATGACCCCTCTCGACACATTTCATGACAACATACAGTGGGTGATCGCATAATAATGGGTTCCACTTTTTGACCAATTTTGACACTAAAATCAATACTTTTGCAACAAACATCATGTTCAAGTGACTATATCTCCAAAACTATAAATAATTTCAAGATGACATAAACTAGTGATTTTGAGTACCTTGTTCCTACTTTGTAACCATATTTTTTAATCTAAAAAAAAAATTATGTCAATTTTTTCATCTGCACTGAAAAATGGTACATAATAAAATTCAATATTTTTAAAGAGTGACAATCTGTTTGACACACATAACTTTTTTTTTTAAAATGATAATGAAGTAATTCTTTCGGTGTTAGATTTGTAACATCAATATTCAAAGGATGCATTTGGTTTGATTCATTTTGGTTGAATATTGTATAGTTTATGAACTTTTGAACTGATATGAATCGTAATTCAGACATATGTTCCATTTGACACAGATAATTTGAAGTCAATTTATCATAAACCTAAAAAAAAAATTGACCTAATTTAACTAGTTTTCCTAAGGTGTCGAAGTCGATTGATGATCAATTGATAATGAACCTATAATGAGTTAAACTCATATTTGAAAGTCTTAATAAGTAAAATATGTATTACAATTATAGTCGTTGGAAATCTTGCTCTGAGCAACACATTTTGTCATTTTTTTATTTTCTAGTAGGAGATCATTCAATCTCAATTTTGGGGGTCAAAAGAGCCAATTTCATTTTTTTTCCAAAAAATAACACCAAAAATTTGTAAATTGACATGTTTGCACGAACACGTCTAATATGTTCGGGCGAACATATGTTCACACGAACGTACGAGAAAAATAATTCGCTAGATGAAAATTTAAGTTGACATGTTTGTGCGAACATATAAAATAATTTGTCTTCACGCGAACATAAAAAAAGGCCAAATTTATCATGTTCTCAAATGGGAAAACAAAATTTTAATCGCAAAATCGCCATTTATATATGTTCACACAAACATATTAATAAGGTATGTTCGTGTGAACAAGTAAATGTTTTATGTTCGCACGAACATGGTTAGAACGTTCACGCGAACATACGTAAAATGAAATGTGAGAATTTTTCATTATTTTGAGATTTTCTTCATCCCCCAAAAGTAGTACCCATTATTGTGGGTTCACCCATGTCTCTAGGGGCCCTAGGACCCCGAGTAAATCATTTGGTTAGTTCTATTGTGTCAAGAGAGGTCATAGGTTAATCTATTACCCCTTTCGATGCATTTCATGACAAAGAATGTCCCTAGGTGCCCTAGGGTCCCTAGTGATGCATTTGGTTGGTTCCAATGTGTTGAGAAGGGTCATAGGTTAACCTATGACCCCTCTCAACGCATTTCATAACAACATATGTCCCTAGGGGCCCTAAGACCCCTAAGGATGCATTTGGTTAGTCCTAATGAGTTGAGAGGAGTCATAGGTTAACCTATGACCCCTCTCAATGCATGTCACAATAACATATATCCTTTAGGGGCCCTAGGACCCCTAAGGACCCATTCGATTGGTTCTAATGCATCAAGAGGGGCCATAGATTAAGCTATAACCCCTATTGACACATTCCATGACAACATATGTCCTTAGGGGCCCATAGGGACCCATTTGGGTGGTTCCAATGTATTAAGAGGGGTCATAGGCTAACCTATGACCCCTCTTAATGGATTTCATGACAACGAATGTCCCTAGGGGACCTAGGGCCCCTATGAATGCATTTGGTTGGTTCCAATGTGTCGAGAGTGGTCATAGGTTAACCTATGACCCCTCTTGATGCATTTCATTACAACAAATGTCCCTAGGGGCCCTTGGGCCCCTAGGGATGCATTTGGTTTGCTCCAATGCATTGAGAGGGGTCATAGGTTCCCTATCGATGCATTTCATCACAAAATATGTTCGTAGGGACCCTAGGACCCCTAGGGACACATTTTGTTATTTCTAATGCATCAATAGGGGTAATAGGTTAACCTATGATCCCTCTCAACACATTTCATGACAACAAATGTCCCTAGTGGCCCTAGGGCCCCTAGGGATGCAGTTGCTTGGTTCTAGTACCTCGAGAGCCTATGACCCCTCTCGACGCATTTCATGACAAAAAAAGTCCCTAAGGGCCCTAGGGCCCATAGGGACCCATTTGGGTGGTTCAAATGTATTAAGAGGGATCATAGGATTGACACATTTCATGATAACATATGTCCTTAAGTGATCTAGGGCCCCTAGGGATGCATTTGGTTGTTTCTAATGCATCAAGAGGTGTCATAGGTTAACCTATGACCATTATCAATGCATTTCATGATAGCATATGTCCCTAGGGGCCCTAGCATATTTGGTTGGTTCTAATGCATCAAGAGGGTTCATAGGTTAACCTATGACCCCTCTTGATACATTTCATGACAACATATGTTCCTAGGGGCCCTAGGACCCCTAAGAATGCATTTGGTTGGTTCTAATGTGTAAGGAGGGGTCATACATTAACCTATGACCCCTCTCTACACATTGCAAGACAACATATGTCCCTTTGGGTGCTAGGATCCCTAGGGATCCATTTAGTTGGTTCTAATGCATCAAGAGGGGTCATAGGTTAAGCTATGACCCTTATCAATGCATTTCATGACAACATATGTCCCTATGGGCCCTAGGGCCTCTAGAGACACATTTGGTTGGTTCCAATATGTCAAGAGGGGTCATAAGTTAACCTATCACCCCTCTCAACATATTTCATGACAATGAATGTCCCTAGGGACCCTATGGCCCCTAGGGATGCATTTTGTTGATTCCAATGCATCGAGAGCGGTCATAGGCTCCCTCTTAATGCATTTTCATGACAACAAATGTCCCTAAGGTCCCTAGGACCCATAGGGATGCATTTTCCTGGTTCTAATGCGTCAAGAGGGGTCATAGGTTAACTTATGACCCCTCTTGATGCATTTCATGACAATGAATGTCCCTAGGGGCCCTAGCTAGGGATGCATTTGATTGGTTCTAATGCTCTAGGAGAGGTCATAGGTTAACTTATGACCCCTCTTAACACATTTCATGACAACATATATCCCTAGGGGCCCTAGGGCTCTTCGGGACCCATTTGGTTGGTTCAAATGCATTAAGAGGGATCACAAGTTAACCTCTAACCACTCTTGATGCATTTCATGACAATATATTTCCCTTTGAGCCATAAGGCCCCTCAAGACACATTTGGTTGGTTCTAATGGGTCAAGAGATTCGACACATTTCATGACTACATATGCCCCTAGGGGCCCTAAGACCCCTAAGGACACATTTGATTAGTTTAATGTGTCAAGAGGGGTTATAGGTTAACATATTACCCCTCTCGACACATTTTGTGACAACATATGTCCCGAGGGGCCGTAGGATCCCTAGGGACAAATTTCGTTCATTCTAATGCATTGAGAGGGGTTATAGGTTAACCTATGACCCCTATTGACATATTTCATGACAACATATGGTTGGTTCCAATACATCGAGAGGGGTCATAGGTTAAGAAATGGCCCCTCTCAATGCATTTCATGACAATGAATGTCCCTACGGGCCCTATGGCCCCTAGGGATGCATTTGGTTGGTTCTAATGCATCGAGAAGGGTCATAGGTTAACCTATGACCCCTCTCGACACATTTCATGACAACATATGTTCTTAGGGGCCCTAGGACCCCTAGGAACATATGTTTTCATGAAATGCATCGAGAAGGGTCATAGGTTAACCTATGACCCCTCTCGACACATTTCATGACAACATATGTTCTTAGGGGCCCTAGGACCCCTAGGGACACATTTGGTTGGTTCTAATGTGTCGAGAAGGGTCATACATTAATCTATGACCCCTCTCTACGCATTTCATGATAGCATATGTCTCTATGGGCTCTAGGACCCCCAGGGACCCATTTGGTTGGTTCCAATATTTGGAGAGGGGTCATAGTTTAAGCTATGACCCCTATTGATGCATTTCATAACAACATATGTCCCTAGTGGCCCTAGGGCCTCTAGGGATGCATTTAGTTGGTTCCAATATGTCAAGAGGGGTCATAAGTTAACCTATTACCCCTCTCGACACATTTCATAAAAATGAATATCCCTAGGGACCCTAGGGATGCATTTGTTTGGTTCCAAAGCATCCAGAGGGGTCATAGGTTCCCTCTTGACACATTTTTATGACAACATACATCTGTAGGGCCCCTAGGACCCATAGGGATACATTTGGTTGGTTCTAATACATCAAGAGGGGTCATAGGTTAACCTATGACCCCTCTCGATGCATTTCATGACAACATATGTCCCTTGGGGCCTTAGGGCCCCTCAAGATGCATTTGGTTGGTTCAAATGCATCAAGAGGGGTCATAGCTTAACTTATGACCCCTATTGACACATTTCATGACAAGATATGTCTCTAGGAGCCATAGGGCCCCTAGGGATATATTTGGCTAGTTTTAATGCGTCAAGAGGGGTCCTAGGTTAACTTATGACCCCTCTCGACATATTTATGACAACATATGTCCCTATGGGCCCTAATACCCCTAGGGACGCATTTGGTTGGTTCCAATGCATCAAGAGGGGTCATAAGTCTCTCAATGCATTTCATGACAACATATGTCCCTAGTTGCCCTAGGACCCCTAGGGACCCATTTGGTTGGTTCCAATGTGTCGAGAGGGGTCATAGGTTAATCTATGACCCTTATTGATGCATTTCATTACAACATATGCCCCTAGGAGCCCTCGAGATGCATTTGGTTGGTTCAAATGCATCGAGAGGAGTCATAGCTCTCAACACATTTCATGACAACCTATGTCCCTAGGGGCCCTAGGACCCCTAAGGACCAATTTGGTTGGTTATAATGCATCGAGAGGGGCCATAGGTTAATCTATAACCCCTCTTGATGCATTTCATAACATATATCCCTAGGGGCCCTATGACCCCGATGGACCCATTGGGAATGCGTCGAAGGGGGTCATAGGTTAACCTATGACCCCTCTTGATGCATTAATGGCAATATTATATTTAACAATAATAATATATTACTGTCTATTTTAATATAATAACGTATTATTAGATTATATAACAATAATAATCATATATATTACTATATTATATATTTAATAATAATAATAACCATAAATATTATTATATATAATAATAATCATATAATATTACTATATATATTTAATAATAATATTTATCATATATATTACTATATTATATTTAGTTATAATAATTATATTTATAACTATATTATATTTAATTATAATAATCATACATATTACTAAATATAATAATAATTATAATCATATATAATAATACTTAATAATAATAATCATAATCATATGTAATAATAATAATGCCCACACTTCTCAAAAATAAATTTCCCTCTAAAGTTTCTCTATAAAAGTTTCCTCTAAAATTTCCAATGTGGGTGGTTTCCCTCCCAATTGCAAAATTCAGAGTAATTAGATACCTAATCTATAATCGGATACCCAATTTGAATTTTTGTATCCAATTAGGCTTGGTATTTACCAAACCTATTTGGTCAACCCAAAAAACGTGTGTGAGAAGGGTTTCACTAACACTTAAACTTTGAGTAGCCATTTGACAATGTTAGTTTTATCAAAATTAAATGAAATGAAAAGAGTTTTTTTATAAAACTCTCAAGATTTCATTGATATAATTGTTGTCAAATTTTGAGTTCGATAAGTATTTATTAGTTAATTTTCAATGAAGATGATTGTAAAGTGTTGATTGACATACCTAATTGAAAAATAGCTATAACTTTCAAACGGTATAACATTTTTTAAATCCAAAAGGTGTGTCACATTCTATGCTTCACCTAGTATAAGAAAAAATAAATTTGATAAAGTTTTCAATTAGTTAAGGTGGTCAAACACGAGAGTTTTCTTATTCTAAAAAAAAATTAGTAGAAAATTCATATTTAATTATTTATTTAGAATAAAAACACCCAAAAATATGTGTCACATTTGGGCATGAGTCTACTTTTTATATCTATAATTTTATTTTAAAATATTATCATTTGATTTTGATTAAGGTGGTCAAACATACACCTACTTTTTATTTTTTCCTTGAAAATTTCATAGTATTGCATTAAAATCCAAACTTTTGACCAATCAAATATTTTTTTCTCCAGATAAGGCCTAGTAGTTTAGAAACTACATTCAATTTCCTATAGATTATTTTCTTACAACATTTTTATATAAAGTCTAGAACCACTTTAAAATTATGTGTCAAGTTGACATAACCCTGATTTGCTGGTTTTTCAGTACCAGTTAAAGCCATAGTTTGGTTCACCATGATCCACACATACCCAAATCTATTTTATTTTTTCCTCTCTTCTATATCATTTTGATTTCGATCCTAACTAGGCAAGAATAGACTAATCTATCTAATTTATCTACATTGGACTTGTCAGTACTCATCTCTAATTTTGATTTGTCTAAACTTGATCTATCTACTTGATTTTGGCTACTTATCTTCAACATATTAGTGTCCATCTTAGGTTTTTAGGTGTTGACACTATCTTATCTATTTCTCTCCTAATGTTTATTTCCACTACTTATCGACTAGTCAACTAGGATGATCTATCTCTCTATGCTTTGTTCAATCAAGTTCAAAGCCTAATCTATCTATTATCCTAACATCTTTATTCTTTGACTTAATTTATTCCTAGATTGATCACACATTAGTCAAAGAGGGAAAAATGTAATCACCCAAGAATGGTCCTCTAAACTATGAGCCCCCTTTCTACCTATCACTTATCTTTGATCAAATTGTCACTTTACTATTAATTGAATTATATGCTATAGTTTGAGCACTTTATTCCAAGTATTTTATATAATTGAAAGAACTTGTCCCTTTTTAATTAAATAAAAACCCCAATGTCTCTTTATTCCTAAGTGTGCACATGAAAAGGCATTTTCCTGTTTTAAAAATAAAAGAAAATGCATTTTTTCTACATGTGAGGGGGACACTTTTCTATATGAGAGGAACATTTATTTTTAAAACAACTTTAAGTATCCTCCACTCATATTTTTCCTCTTAAACATATATGCTATCTTCCTTAGTAGAGATTCTTGTGCACAAAGCTAACATGGGACTCATTCTTCAACCTTGATTTTGTCTCTTAAAATCTCTAGCATTTATTTCTCTTTAAAAGGAGGCTCTCTCCTCATTCTCTCATCTTAGATAGTTCTTACTTGCATTTTCATTGCATACTTTGACTCTTGGATATTGACACTCTTGCCTTTACTCCTTTGAATCTCTTGTTCTATGGTGCACCTTGAAATGGTTGCCTAACTAGGTTAATTTGAGAGTCACCACACTATCATTGGACTCTTACACATCATAGAAAGAGAGACATAGGTCACCTATTGAGATGATATTCATCGTTGGTACTATTGGGCATTATAGTCTATAGAAGTGTTACACATTTTATACGTACAATTATCATTCATTTAACTTTTCTAAATCTTTAATATTGATAATGAAGGAGGAATCAATCTATGTGGAATGGGTTAAGACAAATATAACGGAGTGAAAGATGACATAGTTTTAGTAGAAAGTTATTTAACTCAAGGACTTTATTTTCAACTACCTTTTACTAAACATAGTACTTTAAGGGAAATAATTATCTTTCCCTAATTGATGATATTGTGCATATCATACCACAAAGATCACACATGCATTACACCTTTTCAAAAGTTTCTAATCCCTTTCAACAACTCCATTTGGTTATTTTCATATTGTGGGAAAGGAGAATGTAGAAAAAGCAATAGAAATTGGTTTTAGACTTGCCAATCACAACCACTTGAAATGTTTGTCTTTCTCAAAAGTTTATAGACTATACCCTATAGTCTATTAGTTATATCCCTTATATATAACTTTTCCCTATGGGTTGTCTAAAGATATGAGAGATGCATAGATATTCCTTCATCTTACATGTTCCAATAATGATAAAAATTAAGAAATATTTTGTTCCCATTCATATAGTTCTCACCTACTACTAATAAGCATCAAGACACGTGACTTTTTAAGTTGGGGGAAAACTCTTCAACATGCCTAACATGTAGCAAGTCCTTATGCAACCAACACAGTTAAAATGGTAATGCATATTTTCCAAATGAGTATAGGTGTTTGCACCTTCCTTGCATTATGTTGTGCATTGATAAGTATGATGCATAAAATATTTTTAAAATGACTAATCACTATTTAGAGATTGTTGCCTCCATCCCCAAAAATGGTATCCCTAATACACACCAACTGGGAAGTCTTTTTGCACAAACAGTGATCCCAATACCTTATTTGTGATAGTACCCCCTTTTCTTGCATAGAAATGTGAAAAGCCTTTGGTCTGGACAATAGAAATATGCCATTATTAATCTTAGTTAGAAAAATCGTAAAATTAGATCATCTTTGCCCCTAAAAATTAGAAATAATATGGTCAATGACATAAACATAACAACATCAAAATGGAAAATTTTAATTGGTTGCAAGGACGAAGATTAATCATAGTTCATGCTCTAGCCCTTTACAAGAATTCTCTCCTAGATTTGGAGCTAACAAAATGAAGATGTAATAAAAATTAAAAAATCTAAATGAACTATTAGTACAACACCTATTTCTTTAGTAGAAAAGTTGTTTGAAACACTTTTAATTAGATTTTAGTATAGTTTTGTTAAAATATTATATTATTATATCTCATGTAGATTCAACTTTCTATGAGTTTTATTTTTTTTAAATGGGGTTTCCTTTTATGATTGTGTGCTTGATTTAGAAAGTTTTATTCAAAATTTGACTACATAAAAGTATACAAATTTAGATTACATTGTGTTCCTTGTTATATTTTATCATCCTTAAAATATGAGTGTGTTATAATGTACTCTAATTATAGCTTCATGAGTCTCAAATTTGTGACTAATGAACTTGGACATTTATGGATGATGACACATATATTTTCTTTGTTGTGCCAAAAGATATTTATGACCAATTTTTTATCCATATTTATGTATAGGTCATATTACTTTAAATAGCTTATAGATAAATAAACTAGGCATATGTATATGTGTAGTACATCTTATGTTTGTAGTTTGTACCTTGTTATATTTTGATCCAAGAGATACTTTATTACTCATGTTATTTTACATTTGAGATGACCTGATCATGAAATGTTATACTCTAATTTCCAGTATCATAGATGTTAGTTTACTATACTATTCAATTGATCATGTCTACATGATGATGCCTTTTCTAGATGATGCTATGTTTAATGATGACATCTGGTTATTCTATATTTGGACATATCCTCTAATAACATTTATATGTTGGACTTGTCAAATATTTACTTCATTCTTTCTTTGTGATGCTTTATGTGAAAGTGAGTGATGTAAATGGATTATTTTAGTACAATCGAATAAATGGTTGAATTAGGTGATTTAATGCATTTATTGCTTCGGCTATATTAGTATATGCAATTGCACTTGATCATGTGATTTAGTGTGAAGGATTTGTGTCCCTGTCAATGGCACATGGAGTTAGTGATTTAGCTATTCGTATTTAGCCAATGCGGTCCCTACATAGTTGACATATTCTATTTATGATTTATAATTTTTGGATTAGATTATGTAGAGTTTTTTTGACATCAACATTTTAGATCAAACTGCATGATCCATCATCCTTTTGTTCTTATTATTCTCTTTCATCTTGGTGATAGATCATGCAATTTGATCCAAAATGTTGATGTTAAAAGAACTCTACACAATCTAATCCAAAAATTATAAATCACATTTAAATGGATTGTGGAAATCTAATAGGTTTTATATCCTATTTAATTGTTGAAATTAAACCTCTCTGGTGATTTAATGAATCCAGACTCATTTGCATTATGTGATTAGACCCATGAGTGTGTCTATGCATTTAGAGGTTCGCATTTGTTGTGAAAGTTATTAAGGAATTCAATGATTTTTAGTTTAAGGGAATTTTGGGCTTTATCTTATTTTATTTAATTATTGGTAGCTTTGCCATAGTTGAATTCTAGTTACTTGGAATGGCCTATTTTTGTTAGGGTTGATTAAGGATTTAACTAGGTGACATGGTTAAAACCCTAATCCTTTATTCACTCAAAAAGTGAATATATATCCAAAAATGAATTTTATTCCTCGCTTTTCACTTTTGGAAATAGAAATTTGAGAGAAAAATTTCCAAATTCTCTTCTGTAGGATTGTGTTTCTGGTTGTTGTAGGAGTTACGGTCGTGGGATCATTCGAGATTGGTCTCGTTGGATTTAGCTCGTGGAGACCTTAGATTTTCATAACTTTCAGCTGTTTCTGTAGGGTTTTTATTTTACTGTGCAAATTCTCATTTTTACCCATTTGGCTATCAAGTAGGGCTCTCCTATTTTTTCTATTTCATATCTATTTTTGCTTCTAAATTTGGTAGTTGTTTATTATGAGATTGATAACTAGTGTTGCCCTCTGCTGTTTCTATGTGTTGGATCTACCCATTTGGTGGGTGGGAGCATTTCCCTACTTTTTGGAATGGGGGTTTTGGGTTTTGCACGGTTATGCTATTATTTTTTCCTACAGGGTTTAAACTTGATTTTTATTAAATTTTCGTTACCCAAGTGTTGAATGGGTTTTATTTTTGTTGATTTTTGTCAACATTGGGTTTTTGAGGTTTTTGCCTCAATTTGTGTGCCACCTAGTTTTCTCCAATTTTCTTGGCATGTTGTTGTTCATGGATTTAGATTATTTGTAGGATGTCAATCTAACCCTTGTTGCACTTTTATGTTTTTATTGGGATGTGTGCTACATCTGTTCTCCTGATCTTGTATTCAGTTAAAGTTATTTTGCTTGTGTTCTCATCCAACCCTTGGTTGTATGATCTTTGTGTTGTTGGTGTGTTACACAAGAGCACATGCATGTGCATTTGTTGGGTGCTTACAAGGCCTGACCTCCTAGTTGTCATCATTGGAGTTATGTTCATTGGGGTTGGGTTGGGAATATACATTGCCTACGAGTACTCATCATGTGATGAGTATGGGTATGTAGGGTAAGAGTGTGGAGGGGCTTCCCTCATTATCCTAGTTACCCCCCAACAAGATAGCGTGATGGAGTTTCTTAATAAGTGATAACTAAATAAATTATTGGGTAATAAATCTAAGATAATTAAAATGTGAGTATCCAATGGTGATCTGAGGGTATGGACCTAACGATATATCTAAGGGCATGTGTTTGTATGGCATTTGACCGAGGCCATAGTGTGATGGCCTCCCTGGGCAGTGTTTTTGCATGATAGTTAGCTTGGTCTTTGTGATGCCAAGTGACTTACTCTCCATCAAATTATCTACATAGTTGACCCATAGAGTGTCTAATTGTGACCTATTGTAATTGCATTATCTCATGAGCTTGATTTCAGTCCTCTTTACTGTCTAGCATGAGTGTTAGCCATGGACATTTGTTTTATGTGTATTTGTGGTTTGATCATTATCTCTGTCAACATGGTGGAAGTGGACCTACAAGTTCCATGTGGTTGGGGGGAGTGGCTAACCATACCACTACTAAGGACCAGTGTATAGAGATGGTCTATTTCCAATTGAGACCGATGCTCTATGTTTCACTTCATATATTTGGGTTCCTTGAGTATGTTTCCTTGTGAGTTATGCTTTAATTGGAATGCTTGGATATCATGTTTAGATGGTGTTAATTTCATTTGATGCATTCCTTTATTATAATGTTATAGCATATGGTTAGATGATGTGATTCACTACTAGTTGCAGTATCTATGCTTTGATGGATTAGCATATTAGATCTTTTTGTTCTTATGATGTTACTCATGTTGTAGTAGTAACTCCCTCATAGGACAACTTCAACTATCTAGTTGGTAGTTTGGGATGTTATGCATTGGGGATGGCTAGGATGTATGCAATCTCATGATGCCATTATGATCAGGGGGAACCAACCACGAGTTTTAGTTGTCTTGGTGTTTAGTTGTTTATGTTTTCTTTCATATGATGTTCAGTTTATGAGCCATGTATGTTCATTGCAATGTAGCTTTCTACATGTTCCTTCATACGCTGTTATGGATTAGATGGATAGATTTTCTCCCCTTCCTATTGCATGGTTTCATGTATTTCCTAAATTCAAGTGTCCAAGCCTCACTTCAGTGGATCTAGTACTCCTCGGTGTAGAAGAATTGTTTTACTTTTCACTTCAGCTTTTGCATTTATTTTCATTGATTTCATACCTCGTGTCAGAGAAGGGTTCCCTCATGCAAGAATGCAAAGTATTGCACACACTAGATTGTACTTTCTCACGTGAGATATGGTATTCACTTGCGTGCGATCAAGCATTATCTTGCACGAGCCTCAGTCGCAGGGCTGAGAGAATTGTTGGCCAACCTTAGAGTTTCCTTGTGTGAGAATTGTGTTTCCTCACACAAGAAAGTAGTTTCTCGTGCACTACGATGCACTTCCTCGTGCAAGTCTAAAATCTTGTGTTTCCTCATGTGAAAAGAAAGGCTATCTCCACTAGTTTTCGAAAATCACATTTAGGTGTTCTGAGTACCCTTTAGTATTGCACACTTTTCTAGACTTCAACAAATCAGAGATTCTAAGTTTTGTAGTTGTCTCTTTTCTCACAGTCAATTCACTACTATGTGAAGGGATATTTTACAACAATTTTTAAGACAATTTTTCAATAAATTTTCTTAATGTGAGACAAAATAAAACTTGTGCATTGTCGCAAATATTGTCTTTAAGCAAGGGTCTTTAAATTTCATCTTTATGAGACAATAATAAACATCAATATTATTGTCTCATAAGAGATATAAAGACAATTGTTGGAACAAACGCACCATTTTTGTACAAGAGATATATATGTCTTTAATCTTATTTATTGCCTCTAATTACAATAAAAATGTTCTTATTAGAGAATATCAGTTTTCTCTCTCTAAAACTAATATAAAATAATAAATTTTATTAGAAAAACTCATTAAGGCATGATGGAATCGAACCACCATCTTCTTGCTTGTAAAACAAGTGCTCTTCCATTGAGCTAGCACCTTTTATAGGAAAATTATACTCTTTTAAATATTAGATCCCAAAATACCCTTTGGTTAACACAACTTTAAGTCTCAATTATACCATTTGGACCATTAGACCTCTCTACCAACTGCTAAAAATTAATTAATTATGTCTTTCCATCAACCTCTCTCATATCCACCCAATTTGAAAAGAGTCTCAATTATAAAATTTGGACCCTTAGATCTCTCTGCTAACTGCTCAAAAAAAATTTAAAAATTAAAGTACTGATGTCTTCCCATCAACTTCTTTGATATCCACCAATTTGAAAAGAGTGTCAAGTTTGAAAGCTTGAGCTTTACAATGGAAGGTACCAACATTAATGTGATTACATTTCTTAAGACAACTACCAACAACTTAAAAATAAATGAAGCAGCTTGCAAAATAAATGAATACATCATAGTTCATTACACATCAACTATATAAAAAACTGGAATAGGGAAAACCAACTTGAAGACTTATTTACAACACACTACCTTTTCTTGTGCATTTGGGAAAATAGGTTAAAAAATTTTTAAAAGGATAGACAAACCTCTAATATCTACAAGGAGTTTTGAATACTTCCTCTTCAAAATAATCTCTGCACAACATTGCATTAGCCCTTTGGAATGCATAAGAAATATCTAGAAATTATTTGGAGGACCAAGTTTGGAAAGCACGCCATTATATTCCTTTAATCTTGCCACTTCTATAATTGGTGCATCTTTACTAAATATGTTCCAGAATCTTTGTAATTAGGCTTTTGCATGGTCCAAATAGGCCCAAAACAAAATTAAAACTATAAACTAGATGTCTCTAACATTGCCTTCAAATATCCTTGAATACAAGGCCTAAACCAAAAATGTTGGTTTTTATAACTACGCCAAGAATGAAAATAAATTGTTAGCTTTGGAAGTAAGGAATCAAATGCTCACATGACCATCAAATTATGATAATAGTCATGAAAGATTCAAGATTAGCCAAGACTCAAATACAACGATATAGTATTGAAAAGAAGGTAAACTAATTTCCATAGAACCTGCTGGTTTTTACAGGGGGAATTTCTAACATTCTGAAAAATATATAACATTTTACAAATAAAATTCAACAAAAGATAATTTTGCACTGATAGTTTCAGCATCAATAAAGAAAATAATTTGTTAGCTATGGAGGTAAGGAGTCAAACACTCACATGCCCATCAAATCATGATAATAGTCATGAGAGTGGTATTGAAAAGAAAGTAAACTTATTTTCATAGAACTTGTGCATGAGAAAATAATATTTAGCATAAAACCAACTTTGATATTAAATAATCATAAAACCAGCTTTGATGCTAGATACAACTAAAAATAAATAACTAAATTTAAATCCTTAGCTTCTAATAGGCATTTGTCTAGATGGAAATGTTATTTCATCTAACAAATTTACATCAATAGGAGAAGAGGTGATTTAAAGAGTAGATAAACTCATTTCCAGATTTAATGCCTCATCCTTGGGGTAGTCTATATCTTAAGATTTATTCTCTTTCATTAATTTGTGTTTATCTGTAACACAAAAGCTCTATCAAATGGATTTGCTTCATACTTCAGATTTAAACTCTTAATAAAAATCTAGAATGCAAATTACTGCAAATTTTCCTATTTTTCATGGTCATGTTTTCCATATCTAAAAGTCTTTATTTATTTTTCCTTCAAAGTTGGTATTTTTCATATGAGAATCCATATAAATATGTCACACCACATTCAACTATAATTTAAGTTTTCTAAACGCCCACATTTTATTTTATTGCCAGCATAGACAAACTTCTTGGGGTCCCATGTGTATAAACCTATCTCTTGAATTGTCTTTCGAGATGGGAAATTCCTAAATGGAATAAATTTGTTGCATCTTCTCTACTCAATGGAAAGTTACAAGATACATTATTCATGCAAGTGCATGACCAAAAACCCAATGCCTTGTCCCATGCCATTAGAGCATCAATGGACAAAGGGTAGAAGATGAACCTTCTCACCCACTAGCTAATCACAACATCCACAATCATCCAAACATGTGATTCATAATATCATCATTGTATCCTATCATGGAACATGATTCTTTGCAACAATTTGATGGTTATCTTTAGGCATTTTTCATCATTTTTCTTAAGATTACTGGGAGACTAGGGTACTTGTAGAATTTGCAAATTACTTTCTTGTGATGATTTGTCAATACCACATTCTTTCAACTAAAGTAATAAAGCTTTGACCTTTGTGAAAAAATCTTGAACATTTTCAAAACGAATTGGATTTAATGAGTTCAACTTCTTTTCCAATATGTGATTTTGAATCTCATCTTGTTTCCTTAAAAAAGCCTCCAATGTGGTCCAGATCTTGTTTGAAGTTGTGCATACTTCAACATGAAACAATAATTTTGGAGACATGGGTAAACAGAGGAGACCAAAAACCTCGTCCATCCAGTTGAAATATTTGGATCTTTCATTGCTAAATTTGGTTCAAACTCTATTGCCATTACTATTTGATACAAACCTCTACTTCTGAGCTAAATTAATATCTTTGACTTTTATTTGAAACAATTATATGACGTCAAATTTTCAAAGGTTGAAAACTCCATTCTTTATAAACTCTAAACTTGTTCAATACCTTCAAAAGAATGTGTTCTTTATGGCACCCTAAGCTCTTATATCAAGTACGTTATTTTCTTCATATTTTGATCTGTCATTCTAAATAGATGATTTACATGTTAAGCTAAAATTTGATATCTAATATTTCTATATATAATTTATTTTTCATTAAAAAAGTCCATCAAATAAAATAAAAATTAAACCTGATTTTCTATATATACATGGACAGAGAGAACACCTCAATTTGAGACCACTTTTTTATATTATCCACTAAGGTATGACAGATTCCAAGCTCAAGTTGTGACATTACTCGATATTTAGGCTCACGGGAAAGCATGTCGATGCATCAATTGTAGGTATCTTTTCAAGGTAGGGCTTTACGCTAGACCAAAAAAATGTGTCTTCCACGATGGACTTAACATATCCCAAAGCCGCAGACTATTTTTCACAAAAAGCCATATTCTGATTTGAATTTGTGGCAAAGACAATAAAAAGTAGGATTTTTCTATTCATAACAATCCCCCTAGAAAAATGTTTCGATTCCTCAATTCACAATAACCCCCTTTAGAAAAAAAGTCAAATTCTTCAAATTACAACAAGCTCCCTACAATGGAAGATTTTTCACCCACTCAATACGTCATTGCAAAGCATCTGAGTAGCAGGAAGCAATGGAAACTATTGCTTAGAAAAGTAGTCCTCTGCATCTGTATTTCATGGAGTATCTGAAATTGATCTTGACATGACATTTGGGGTTAACATACACGCTGATATGCTTCTTTCCGTAAAGCTGCAAATGTGTTGTTTTGTCAATGTATAGATGGGGAATAAGGCATCTACAAGCTAGTAAATGAGACTCGTGTACTTTCCAGAATGCTTTATAAATCAAATTCAGGACCTCTATAGACATACAATAACATTTGGTTTGTATTTCTTGCAACTATAAGTATACAAGGCCTTATTAGCACTCAAGTACTAGTCTTTTGTTCTGGGCCCGTACTCAATTGGGTAGGAGTAACATTAGTTGTTAAACGTGCACAGGTAAGATTACTAAAGTTAGGTGAATTGGGTTTTTTTGTGATTCAGGTTATCTTCTTGAATGCAAATTGTTTGAAATTTTTTGTTTTGTAGTAATTTCTAAAATTTGTTTAAGAAATGGTCTAAAGGAGTCCTTAAATTTTATATGCATTCAATATTGTTATTAAAATGCATTCGGGAAACTTATTCCTTCAAAACTTGTAGCATCAGGCACTTTTTTAAAAAGTTGGAAACTTTATCACTTTTTGTGTGTGTTTTCTTATTGTGATAAGTTGAGGTTTTTACTAGAAATTGGACCCTGACAAAATGCTTTAGAAAGATTTCTGGATTATCTGTGAGTGTGCATTCACCTCAATGTAACTTTGAAATGGTCCCTGAGAAGGAAAACTACCATGTGAATTGATGTCTCTGTGTTGCCTATTAATGTTTGCTACTTACTATGGAGTTATATGTACCGTTCTTTTAAATCACCTAAACATTATCATTTGAGAAAGTCAGAGGAATATCTTTATAGCAAATTTTCTTTTGGGATCGATTGTGTAATAGTTTTTAGTACCAAAGTTTTCGATTATACTGCATGATTCATTAATTTTATTTCCTTTGCTCTCCTGCATTCTAATTATTGATCATATAGTACAATCCAAAATGTTGATGAAAAAATTTATTACACAATATAGAATTGTGGAAATCTGGTAGATTTAAAATGTTTACTGTTTAGAAGAAACTGTATAAACAGTTGGCATCAGCTTTAGATAGTATGAAAATATGTTTACATGTCTGATCTAGTTGCAATTGTGTATGTTTTTCCATTGAAGTACTGAAAATATGTTTACATATTTGGTCTGGTTGACATGAGCTTTTGAAAGTATGAAAATATGTTTACATGTTTGATCTGGTTGCAATTGTGTATGTTTACATTTATGTCTGTGTTTCTTATTTATGTTAACTGCTTACTATGCAATTTATATTTACCCATTTTTTTTAGATTTACCTAAACATTATTGATTGAGAAAGCCAGAGGAATATTTATAAATATTCATGCCAAAGTGTTTACTGTTTAGGAGATATTGTATATAAACAGCTAATATGAGCTCTTGACAATATGAAAATATGTTATGTTTAGATGATTGATTTTCTATTGAAGTTTTGGATCACATTCAATGATTTATCACAAAGAAGAGCATGATATACTTTGAATTTAAAAAAAGATAGATCATTGAGTTCACCGAGTGTTTTATTTGAAACATCAATTGAAGTGCAATACACAATTGAAACCTAAAATAATCATATAACCATTGTATAAACATAAAAAGATATTTAGCTTGAAATTTTCAAAATATTCACTCCTTATAAAATTGCCTTGGAAATAAAAAGCACTGGTAAGATCTAACTATCTTGAAATTGCCATTTGATGTGCAGGATTTTTGAGCTGATGGATCCTTCTGTCATGAGGTTTAATCTTTGATTGCCCAGAGCTTATGTTCTGCATCTTGTCCTCAAGACATATGTTTTGTAGAATATCTGTATAAATGAGCAATTATTCTCATCTGCTTGAATTAATTGCAACTTTTGTAAGAAATTATTTGAATAAGCTTGGGATGGGGCTTGAGCTTCTCATTGTAAGATTGGAGCTACTTCCATTGAGTTTTTCCCACTCTCAATGATCAGATTCCTCCAATCAACTATCAGATCAACAACATTTCCTCTTTTAGGTCCTCCACAACAATTAGGTCTTTATCTCTCTCCATATGACTATGAAAAAAGATATGATAGCCCCTGAACATTCCCTGTTGTTGAGTTTCTCTACATTTCTTAGGCTTTATTTTCCCTTAGGGGATTTCAATATGCTTGCCTAATACTGAGTCTCATCATCTCAAGCACTACCAAAGAAATCATGTATCCGCAAGGAGGTTACAGGAATCCTTATTCAATAAATGGAATAGGAGATGGAAGTTAGACTTCTAGGGAACCCTCCAGCCCAGTGCCCCCACTTCTTAGCCTCAGCCTCAACCCCAACTCAGCCTCAGCCTCAACCTATGCAAAAACAACAGCAACAGATTCCCAAGGTCGAGGCCAAGAAAGAAGAGCCCTCAAAGCCCACTCAACCTGCTAGGGTTCCCTCAAAGAAAGAACCCCAAGTGCCCAAGCAAGCTGAGCCCAAGCCAGAGCAAGCTAGAGTTTCTGCTACACAGACTAAAAAAGAGACACCCACATCTACTCCTGCCCTTCCTCCTCCTACAGCTATAGTCAAATCATCTACTCCTACTCAATCATTGAACCTGTCTACCTTAGAAAACAACAAAAAGGAGTTGAGCATAGTACATGTAGACCAAGGCAAGGCCATTGTGAAGGGATCAAGCTCTGCACCAGAGAAATCTCTTCAGCAAGGAATCAAGGAAGACATAACTAGCCTCAGTCATCAGCTGGCCAATCTCCAGGCACAACAGATGCTCCTCAATGGAGATCAGAGACGAATGACAGGACAATCTGATTTGGGCATTAAGGTAATCACTCTAGTGGGTGAAAATAGGGGAGCCACTATGGATTTGGGCTCTGAATCAAGAAAGAATGCCATATGTGACAGCCAGAAGGTAGGTCATAAGGATGGTACAATGAATGAGAAGGATGCCAATGGAAAAAGAATGCATAGTCCTTCAGTGGCAGGCCTTATGTTCTCCTATGTTAATAACAATGTTGAGGCTACTAAAAATTTGCATCTGTATAACAACACTCGTTCTCACAGAGACCCTAGTGTGCATCTTGGTCTTTCCACACTCCTTTCCATGCACCCAAAGAGAGTGCAGCTCCATCCCTCAAAATATCGTCAAGGAAGCAATGAAGTGGCATCTGTAAGCAGAACACTCAGTGAATACATTTAGTGGTAGAAAGACCGGAAGATTCTCTATGTCTTGAAAAGAATCCACATAATTGGCTAATATTGTCTACAATAGTATACCAAGCTCTAATACAGAAAATATTTAAGTAAAACAAAGTTCCAACGAATATTTACTGACTAAATGAGCATCATCCTCTCTTCAGGCATACCATGGCATTTAAAGAATTGCTTGGAAGCGAGACCTCAGAGACTCTGAATTTAGAAAATCCAAAAGATGGTTCAAGCATTGAAGCTACTTTCCTTGCCGCCTCCAACTAATAGTATTCAATGAGCACTTGATGCAAACACTCATGTGAACCTGGTAGTAGAGAGAGATGAATCCCCATAAGCCAATGAAAAAAATCAACCATAAAAACCCAAAGCAAGGACGACAATGTCGTGCATCACGAGCTGAGGCTTAAGATAATTGGTATCATGATCATCATTGGTATCGAGCTGGATTGCTGAAATATTCAAATTCAATGTGTGCAACCTCTAGCTCAGATCCCCACACTGAAAAGTAGTAGGGGTGCCCCTGTAAATAGTCTCACCTAATGGAAACACAGGGCCATTAAGCTTCATAATGGCCACATTTGAACAACTTTTCATACTACGAAAAACGTCCCCTCCACCCATGGCTTCCGATTGTGCTACCATCAACTTCACATTTGAGAGACACAGGCAGAAGACGAGGAAAGGAGGAGGCGAAAAGACATTGAATGGAAAAGGCAGCGATAGTAGTGATGTAAGCCGGCTGCTCAATTGCTCACCACCTTTAAGCAGTTCGATGGCATACAGATGCCCAACATATTACCGGTGACAAACTCCGGTGACAAAGTTTCCGATTAGAAGCAGCAGCGTGAGAAAGTTTCTGATTAGAAGCAGCAGCGTGAGAACAATCCAGAAAGTGACAAGCACACACTCCACATGATTGTTCTAGCAAACGTGTGAGTTAAAAATGCAAAACAACACTATTGTATGCAGCTAGACACTTAAAACTATTGCGATCAATGGTATCTACAAAATTGTTTGACCAGCTACCACTGTTGCTGCTCTTCAACTACTGCCCTCAATACTGAATAAACTCATGAAACAACACTATTGTATGTAGCTAAACACTTAAAACTATTGCAATCAATGGTATCTACAAAATTGTTTGACCAACTACCATTGTTGTTGCTCTTCAACTACTGCCCTCAATACTGAATAAACTCAAAATTATACGCCATGAGACTATTTAAGAGATAATGAAAAATGTATGTGAAATGGCTCAGAATACCCAAGGCACGTGGGCTTGCAACTTCCCACTTATTCAAACTATTATTAATTTTTCAGTGGAAAGAAAAGAAAAGACCCCTAGGAAAAATAGGCTCAGCCAATGCAAAAGGGAAATAAAAAATAAAAAAATTACTTTAATCTAACTTGCTGGTTTGAATTCTGGTATGGATGTGGGTTTGAGATTCGGGTTCGAAATTCGTCAAAATATTTTTTGGGTTGGGTTCAGATTTGTTTTGGGTTCCTCCATACCAAAACATATCTTTAAAAAAAAATGTGTGTGTGCATATGCAACAACAAATAGGTCCATACACCACTTTGCTAATAGTAAAACAACGTAGTAAAATACACCACCATATCTATGTTTCAATATAATAGGGATATTAATTGCATCATTTAGCCATACATACAACATCATATACTTGCTTGGTCACATGCATGGGACATATTTCCGTATCAAGCGACAGTTTGAGAATGAAAGGAATCGTCAAAAGATAAGAGCAGTTATCCAAAAAAAAATTATATTGGTTAGAGAATTTCTAACCAAGCTAGATGAAAAGTTGAGATTTACATTTGAAGCCCTAGATTCAAAGAATATGTCTTAGCTTTTTAAAAGAAATTCCTCTATAACTGTCAATTTGGACTTCACTGATTGTCAATTTGGATTTCCTCTATAAGCAAGTTTTCATTTTCACTCACAAATGCATAAATGACAATAAAAGCATATTTTTTGGCCTTATTAGTGGTCATTTTTGGGGTTGGGAGGATCGAATAAACTAATTTAGGCAAAAAAACACTTTTAAAAAGTAAAAACAATTTGTTTTGAAACCAAATTCAGCTCAGGTTCGGCTGCTGGGCAGAAAATTTTTCAAAATTTGTTCTGAATTCTTCCCAGATTCCTCTTACATAATTTGCAGCGAATCTGTGGCTCTCGAGGAGAATTTGAGAAGAATTTGACAAGGACTAGACTTTGGACAGAATTGAACCAGGCTTTGAGGGTTGCTGGAGAGAATCTGGTAA
Organism: Cupressus sempervirens; assembly: GCA_028749045.1. NCBI lineage: Eukaryota > Viridiplantae > Streptophyta > Pinopsida > Cupressales > Cupressaceae > Cupressus > Cupressus sempervirens. The sequence goes on along the minus strand of CM053785.1, from coordinate 301,186,634 downwards.
CTTAGACTTTAATAATAGTTTTTTTTAAATTGCATTTGCACAATTCTCAAAATTTGTATAAATACAATTATGGGAGGTGAAAACATAAGTCTCATTAACAGCAAGGACTAATACATAAGAGAATGCAAACTTATAACTTCTTGCTCAAAGTAGATATAATATAGAATGGAAAGGATTACCGCTGGAATATATCTCTTTTGTATTTATTTTTGTATTCTCCAAATATTTGATCTTGCATTGCACAAGTCATACCAGAACCTAATATTTTGGGACTGGTCAAACACATTCAAATCAATTGAAAGCTAGATGCCCATTTTAAAGACAAATGCATATATTATTAAAGACCATCTAAAGTAATGGAAAATATTATGAAATAGCTAAATGGTCTGAAGCTTTCCATGCATTAAAAGAAATAAAACTAATAATAAAGGTTGCTACAAAATAATTTACACTCTTAAGAGTTTCAATATAGACATCAAAGGCTAGTGACACTTCAACAATGAATATTTGAAATAGGAAATTTGAAACATTGCGGCATTCTATTCAATATATGAAAGTTAAGTATTTATTATATTGGGTATTAAACTATATAGAATATAGTATACACTGTCTATGATCCCTCAACAACCAAATAGGAACCAAGATTCCCAAAAATGATTAAAGATCCATTATATAATAAAGGAAGCTCACTTGGGATGTATACAGAGTAAGATATACAAGAAGCTCTCTTCCACTAGGAGAGAGTAATTTTTGAACTTTTCACGTTGAGGATTTTCTTGCTCAAAATGTTCTTCCCTAGACATATCGAAATTTTCCTCTACAAAATAATTTAGGCATCCCAAGTCCACCTCTTGAATAGGTTAGCATGCTGAACTTTCCTCCTGAATACTTTTATGTGTCTGCTATTTCTCCCCAATACTACCATGGTTGGAAGAGCCTTCTTTTTCAGGGACAAAAGGGAGGAAGGATGAAAAATCACAGATGTATAAGCTTTAGGGGAGAAAAGCAAGAGAGGGAGGGGATTAAAAATCAAAGATACATGAAGATTAGAAAATAAAGAAGAAAAATAAGCTGGAGAAACCAATGACTGCACGTTATGATTGGAGATATTAAGAGAAGATGGATGATTTCCAAAAAAAATTTCAAGTGGTTCTTGGAGCAATCTTCATAAAGAAGAAACAAAAACTGTAGAAAACTTGATAGTCAAAGGAAAATTTCGATCCACAAGTAAAGATGGAGGAATTTTAGGATTAACAGAACTTTTCTCCGTCTACTGAATATCAACATTGAAATGGGACTGTTGATTTGTAGGTTGGCTAGAAACTCTAGATGTGCATATATCATTTGAATGTTCCCAAAAATGGAAATTGTGACAGAAATTTACAGGTGATTCAGTAAAAATGGTCTTATCCCAGTAGCCAACGTTAGATGATAATATAATTTTCTCTAGAACAGGGGCACTTGTATCCAACATAGCACAAATGGTAGGACAAGGAGTCCAGTTTAAACAAATGTCAATTTGATTAGTTATAATTTCAATCACCTCATGCTCCCTGTATTCAGATGCTACGTTAGGAAGCTGAGTCTAGAATGGCACAAACCTATCACTGAAACTTGAAGATTGGAAACTAGGAGGCCATGCTTGATTAGTCATACAACCACCATAAAAAACCCAGTGCTTGATGCGGCAGACCAAGTCCCTCGGTTGGGATGACTTAAAATAACACACAAAAAAACTCTCTCGATTTGTTAACATAAAAAACTTTAAGGATATCAGACCATTCATTTAAAAAAATCATATGGAGAGGTTCAATATCCAAGTTTAAATTCCACAGTTTACAAAATAAAGCCCTAGCTCACAGATCTTGAAAATGGGAATTTAAGGTTTCTTCTAAAAAAACAATAGAGAACGAGCCCTTTATAAAAAGACGATTATCAGGATCACAAGTAAAATTCTGTGATTCCATACCTTAGACACTCTTCACATGGATCCAAATGAAATGCTGATGAGAACTGGAGGAAGCTTGTTTATGAGAATTTGGCTTGAAGGGAGCTTTCAAAGAATCTATGCCCTGTTACAGACTACTATCAATCAGATCATATTTTGGATTAAACACCAAGCTCTTGGCTGCATTATTGATCTCTATAATAGGCCCAGATCTTATTGATTTTGTATCGTCTTCGTTGTTAGGTAAATAATCATGGACCAGACGATGCTCCAAAAAGATATCAAATGGTATATGGTTTGAAACAGTATACATTTTTTTGAGGGTTTTTTAATTTTTTCTCCAAATATGATCCAGTGTTATGATAAATACTAGATTGAACAGGTCTAGAGGAACACCAGGCTAAACAAAAACCCTACCTCAAAAAATTGTGTGTTGTCTGGATGTCTAACTTGTAGGACCCTTACTTTGAAACCCGCGTTGTAGCAGATGCCGCTAATTATTTACTGGCTGAACTATAGAAGTGGAGATTAAAATATTACCAAAAGATATATTCTCCATGCCTTCCTTACCCGTAGATCTGGAAATGCACTCAATGTCGGTTTCTTAGGTTACATGATCAAATCTGAGTCCAGCCCTTAGATCTCTGCTTACGTAATCACGTATGTGGCCCATCTACAACTCTTTGCCTGAATCAGACGCCATTGTATTACATAAAAAACATTAGGTTGTGTGAATGATGATATTTAAGGCCCTTATTTTTAAACCCATATTGCAACGGATGCCTATGACTCTTTGCTGGCTGAACTACAAGAGTGGAGCGAAAAATCTCACCCAAAAAAATCCTCAGACGCCATTGTATTACATAAAAAATATTAGGTTGTGTGAATGATGATTTTTACGGCCTTTATTTTTAAACCCATATTGCAACGGATGCCTCGCTGAACTACAAGAGTGGAGCGAAAAATCTTACCCAAAAAAATCCTCCTTGCCGCAGATCTGGGAGTGCACTCATTTTTTGTGCCTCTAGTTAAACGATCATATATGATACACGTTCCCAGATCTCTCATTACGAAACATACGAAGACAAAAAATAATGATCCGACTGTATGTAGTGCCTGCCCCTAGATCACATTTTGTTATGGTTGTTGAACTCTTTTTGAATTAGTTTTATGTTGTTGGTTAGCAGCGTTCTTTTGAGATTATCAGATATTGTGCTATGGATTCAGTTTATTATGTGATGTGATTATTTAGACTTTACATTTCATGTATGTATGATGATTATTTTTAGTATTCGCAATTATTGATGATGATTATTACATTGCTTTCAATTATTAATGATGATTAGTAAGATGATTTATTATCATATATGCTTTCTTATGGATACTTACCTCATACTTGCATGTGTATGGTGTGCGTGTTTGCATTGCGTGTTTGCTTTTGTATGGCGTGTCTGATGTGGTTAAGGAAGGGAGTCGTAGTCACCTGCTAGTCGGGATCTACACAATGCACCACTTCCTACCATTGTCTGTTTAGTTTAGTATATATTGTGTTTGTACATGCATGGTTTTTATGCAGGTTGCAGGTACCGAGTATCGACTTCCCTGAATTGCCAAGATGAGCGTACCCTATCACATTATCTCAATGATAAGAGAAGGGAGATAAATTCTCAAGTCCAAATTCCAACCCTTTGAGCCATTTGTCCTAATTGAAAAATTAGAACAAGTATCTGAGTTGAATACCCACCGAATGTGTCGAATGACATATTTTGTAATTTTTAACCTTTTAAATTTATTTTGTATGATTTGTTCTATGATGGGTTTTCATATTTTATCTTAGAAATCTATGGTGAATTTTTCATTAATTAAGTCTTAATAAATAGATTTAATTAATAAATTATTTATTTGAAAAAATTAATAAAATATCATGATCTTTGATATTTTGATTGTGATTAATTAAATGTGAATTATTGAGGTAAGGAATTAAATAAAAGAAAACTAGAAATTAAAATTAATAATAATTATAAAATAATAATAAAGTAATAAATAAAATAATAATAATAAAAGTTATAAAAATTAAAATGAAAATTATAAAATTTAAATAGAGATTATTTAAAAAGTAAATTGGAGTTATAAGCTTGCATGAGAATTAACATGTGTCAACAACACGGGGGTTAGTGCATCAATTAAGCACAAGGTGTCTACAATTCTATAACTCATCAAAAAAGAATTGAAAAAAATCCATGCTTAGTTGGTGACACCTTTCAGCGGTTTCAAAAAGCATTCCAAAGGTTTCTTGAGAGCTCTTTATATTCAGGCATTCATAGAAGCTTAGAGATATAGTGTGGAGAGCAATTGGAGCATTGGAGGACTCAAGAACTCTGAAGAAGGGAGCTTGCTCTGCGGGTTTTCTGAGGAAGAGCGAATTAGCATCAGAATCCGACACTTCTTGTCACGTGGAAATTTCAGTTGGCTTGGATCATGGAGGAATTTGCGAATGTTGGAAAAGGAAGAGATTTTCTATGGACTTCTGAGGCATGGCAAATTAGCATTAGTGTTCAGGTGCACTCGTGATATTCTCATATTCTCTTTGCACTATTTCTCTTCCTGTCTTCATCATGTTTTCTATGTGTCTGAATACTCTTTGTGATTAAATCTACAATTAAATTGGAATCTAGATATGTATGGTTGCAAAGAAAACAATAGAAAAACCTTAGATCCAATTAAGGAAGAAATTAGATCTAAACGGGTTTGGGTTCGAATTAGAATCAAATTGAAATAGATTTGAAAATGGTTTGAAGATTTATGGCCAAATCCATTAGTGAAATTATAGGATAAATTTAGAGAACAATTATTTAAGAAAAAAATTTTAATTGTCCTATTGCTGCCCCTTGGATAGACTCGAACTCAGTCATTCATAAATTTTTATCGGAATCGAATTTATTCGATTGCTCCGGTCAGAATTGGCGCAACTTGGCTCTCTCCAACATATTTAAATTTTAGCCCGATCCAACGGTTCATTAGAGAGATATGGCCATCGTACTGGGACTGTTTTATTCAAAGACAAATATTTCTCCATTTCCCATAACTAAGAGTTATTTATCCTCAAACTTCACAAAAATGATATATCAAAGCATGGAATGAATTAAGATATTATTGAAATCTTTCCTTATTAGAATCTTATTAATATGCATTAGTTTTATATGGTTTATTATCTAATCTAATTAAATCAAATTTAATTAAGATTAATTAATAGTAGAAGAAGTGTAATTAATTATTAGTCAATCTAAGTAAATGGAAGAGAGAAAATTAAAAGAAAAGAGATTTTAATATAGTTTATATAGTGGACTTTTTATAATGTATATTGGATACTATTTAATATATATTAAACAATTTTAGAGTTGTTTAATGAAGATGATAATGTTAAGAATTTGAAAATTATTCATGTTAAAATCTACAATGAGTCTTATTGGTTTGTGATAGAGATCTCTTTCAAACAACGTTTATATAGACAAAATATTATTAGAACAATTAGAAAATGGAGTCTAATGGTTGATTTTAATATTGATTAAATAATTGTAAGATGATAATTTATATTATGTTGGTTTAAATTTAGAAACTCTGAATGATATTGGATTAAGACTGAATTATTATGTTATTGGTTAATACGTTTGAATACCTTAATGGAGTTAAGAGTTAGCCAAATATTAACTAATGAGTTTATGGAAGGATTCTATAGATCGAGTATGTATAGTTTGAGGAGTTTATTATTTATTAATGTTTGTAAAGACTAACAAACTATTAATAAATAATGGTTTAAATAGATATCAACAAATTTGATTAGAGTTAATCTAGTGGAGATTATTTATTGATTGAAGTTTGGTAAAAGATAATAAATTTTGGAGTTGGATTATAATTAATTTTTAATCAATTGATATTCATTGAGTTGATATTATAACTATGATATTAATAATTAAATTGTGTGATAGAGTCTTATTTGAAAAGATTAATGATAATACGAATTTGTTAAGAGAATGTTGGTATTCTTTGAAAAATGACGAATATGGTCATTTAAGATTTTCAATAATTATTATTGAATTATTAATATGATATTTTGAGTATTGAATTATAGTTGACTTTTATCATACAGAATTATAGTTAATTATTAGTCAACTGATATTAATTGGAATGTTGCTATGATTATGTAATTATTAATTAAATCAATCAATGAGAGTTAATTATATTTAATTAACAATTAAGTTAAGTAATGAATATTTAATTGATATAATTCTTTTAATAAGATTGTAGAAATATTGATATCAAGTTGATAGGTCTTATTCTTATGACTTGAATGATGACCTTAGATATTTGATGGTGAAGACTTAGTAATATTTAATTGAGGACTATTAGAATATGGACCTACGTTAATTGATTGATGTAATTGATCATTTTAATAAAGTTATAATCTTTTATTTGAAGAATGATAATTGGTTCTCTTATAATATAACGAATAATGATCCTAAAAAAAGTTGAAAGGTTAATCAATTAGAATATGGATCATGGTTAAATATAAAGAACAATTTAATTAAGGTCAATGATGATTAGTTTAGTGAATATTTATCCTTAAGTTATTCTTAGAATGTAATTTTTAATAATGGAAGGGTAATGCTATCGGGGAACAATTGGGTTGACTTGTAGGTCAAATAATGAAACTTAAAACACTTGAAGTATACTTGCAAATAGAAAACTGAAAACCCCTACACATTATTCAACTATGTGAATTTAGTAAACAAAAATATGTGTTTGCATCGTGTATTCTATATGCTTCGTGTTTTGGATTTTGGGTTGACTAGTGTTGACCAGTCCTAGGATGTTACCAGAGGCTCGAGGATTACGAGATGTGATGGCATGTTGATCTTATTTGGTCTTGATCTTTATAAGCCCAACCATGGTTATGTGATCATATGCTCTATGAAATGTTTGTATTTGTTTTTCAACCTTCATGTGTGAAGCTGAGATGTATATATATCTGAGATGCTTGAGCTAATCATTTTTGAGTCATCGATCAGTTATCCTTGGATTACTTTCTAGTGGCCATGATGGGACTGAAATATAGATTTATTTCTTGATGATGTCATGTTGTGACATGTTTGACTCAACCATTTTGGAGTCTTCGATCAGTATGATTTTGAGATATTCTTGGTTGCTTGTTGAGAACCATTTATCTTGAGATATATTTTGATTGTTGAGAACCAATTGATACTTATGATTATCAGTATGCCTTCAGTTGCCAATAGAGAACTGTTATGATCATGATTTTCTATGGATGCTTTTTCAGATGCTCATGGAGATTTAATGATTCTTATCTTGGAGATTTGATGATTCTTATTATGGATATTTGATGCTTTTATGCATATTTGATGATTTTGTTATGAATTATCTTTTATGATTTTGAGATTTATCATTCCATGAGCTTAGGGTAGGTAATCTACTTGTAGTGTCAAGAAGTGGCTTGCAATGGAGGTCGGGGCCCTAAGTGGCTGCCAAGGTAACTCATTGTAAGTTTGGTTAATAAGTGATAACATTTACACACTAAATGGAGATTAAATGAACCTAAAAAGATAATTGTTTTGATATTCTCACCCATGCCTTGAGTGCTTGTACAGGCTAGGATGGGAGTAGTGAGAACGCATGGTTGCGACCGTGCATTCTGTAGTATACCTTGTCAGTATGAGAGGATACTAGTGGCCGCATGAGATCAGTATGGACCCATGGAGTTTAGCTAACTGTCAGAGTAACTTGTACGTGATAAATGCGATGACACTTTCCTGCTTGCAGAGTAGGTTTCCTACATGTCTTTGTGTGCCTCTGGGAATTAGATGTTGGTTTTGTGTGATGGAATTTTTGAGTTAGTATACTCTTAGGATTCTTGAATTTATAGAGATTTGTGCTTCATGAATTGATATCCTATTTGGGACTTGAAATTATCTTCTCAGCACGGTGGTAGTGGACCACTTAGGTTCCACGCGGTCGGGTGGTAGTGTATTTTCACTCTTATCATTTGAGATCCGTCCGAGACACCGTGGCTGGAGTATCCTTGGTTGGTATTCATTTTTCATTATGTTCTTGGAGCATTATGATAGATAAAATACCTTATGATAGATGTATTTACTGGTATGTTTCTTATATTGATGATTTGTTTTACTTTGCATATGTTAGTTGATGATTTATTATGCTTTACTTTGCATGTTAGTAGGATGTTTTAGGAGTGACATTCTTACTATATTAATATCGATGATCTCTTCGGTGCTTTGAAATGTTACGCACGGAGGGATGGCTAGGATCCACGATGGTCTAATGATGTTATTTACGGTTGGGAGGAATCGTGCACTTAATTATTTATGTTTGTGATATATGGTTATCTTTTGTGATGGATGTTTATATCTTTTGTGATGATGTATCATGTATGATATGTGGTTTCATTTATGTTATTGTATCATGGATTAATATTAGATGATGATGATGCACTTTATTTACTTGGATGTTTATTTTTTTAAGCTTTTCATACCCTGTGATATGTACAGTGGATGATTGAGCTAAACTAAAATATAATTACAAAAGGACACTTGTACATTGTTTAAGTACATTGGATGTATCATTGTTATTTCATAAGGATGGGATGTTAGATGAATAGTTAATTTAGATGTGATACAATGTTAAGGGATCTTTAAAGAATGTAGCATGTTATGTATATATGTTATGTTTATTTTTATTTGAATTATTGCTATTGCTTCCGCAAATGTTATGAATGGTTTTATCTTTCATGTTTTAAAAACAAAATTGTTTGGCAAACTTAGTAAAATTCTTTGGATTCTTTGGCGGGGCATTACATTTGGTATCAGAGCCCGAATTTCAACATTGGGAGCTCTGGATATATTGGAATGCTACTAGTTATTAACTAGTTGAATAAAACGAAAACTTAAAACTATCATGTGTATCTTTTTCAAACTGAAAACTTGAAACTAGGTGAACTGAAATAGAACTTAAAACTGTTACTTGCATATTTTTTTTATATTTCAACACTTAGCTTTCAAAATTAAAAATTTTACTGAAAATTTAAACGAAGGCAAAACTAAAAATTGAAACTCATTCTAGCTGCAAAACATGTATCTTTTATCTATGTTGTAAGGTAGTAAACCTCTGTTTATCTTTGCAATCATTAAGTTGCTCTTGTTTAGAATGAATTAATGGATCTATTTTAGTAGTTGTTAAAAGAATAAATATTGGATCGATATGGTTTTCGGCTTACCATTAAACGAGAATCATATTGTTCTAAGGGTGTTGTAATATCCTCAGTGGAAACATGTTTCTCTACAGAGGGAAAGGGTTCAATGGGACCCACATAGTGAATATCTTAGTTTTTCATTCCTGTGGGCTTCTAGGAGTAAGCCTAATCCCACGGGGGGTGGATGTAGTGCCTACCCCTGGTTCACATTTTGTTATCGTTGCTGAACTCTTTTAGAACTAGTTTTATGTTGTTGATTAGCAACATTCTTTTGAGATTATCAGATATTGTGCTATGGATTCAGTTTATTATGTGATATGATTATTTAGACTCTACATTTCATGTATGTATGATGATTATTTTTAGTGTTCGCAATTATTGATGATGATTATTACATTGCTTTTAATTATTAATGATGATTAGTAAGATGATTTATTATCATATGTGCTTTCTTATGGATACTTACCCCATACTTGCATGTGTATGGTGTGCGTGTGTACTTTTGTATGGCGTGTCTAATGTGGTTAAGGAAGGGAGTCGTAGTCACCCGCTAGTCGGAATTTACACGATGCACCACTTCCTACCATTGTCTGTTTAGTTTAGTATATATTGTGTTTGTACATGCATGATTTTTATGCAGGTTGCAGATACCAGGTATCGAGTTCCATGAATTGCTAGGATGAGCATACCCTATCACATTATCTCAATGATAAGAGAAGGGAGATAAATTCTCAAGTCCAAATCCCAACCCTTTGAGCCATTTGTCCTAATTAAAAAATTAGGACAAGTATCTGAGTTGAATACCCACCTAATGTGTCGGATGACATATTCCGTGATTTTTAACCCTTTAGATTTATTTTATGATTTGTTCTATGATGGGTTTTCATATTTTATCTTGAAAGTCTATGGTGAATTTTTCATTAATTAAGTCTTAATAAATAGATTTAATTAATAAATTATTTATTTAAAAAAATTAATAAAATATCATGATCTTTGATATTTTGATTGTGATTAATTAAATGTGAATTATTGAGGTAAGGAATTAAATAAAAAAAAACTAGAAATTAAAATTAATAATAATAAAGTAATAAATAAAATAATAATAATAAAAGTTATAAAAATTAAAATGAAAGTTATAAAATTTAAATAGAGATTATTTAAAAAGTAAATTGGAGTTATAAGCTTGCATGAGAATTAACATGTGTCAACAACATGGGGATTAGTGCATCAATTAAGCACAAGGTGTCTACAATTCTATGACTCGTCAAAAAAGAATTGGAAAAGACCTATGCTTAGTTTGTGACACCTTTCAGCGATTTCAAGAAGCATTCCAAAGGTTTCTTGAGGGCTCTTTATATTCAGGCATTCATAGAAGCTTAGGGATATAGCGTGGAGAGCAATTGTAGCATTGAAGAACTCAAGAACTCTAAAGAAGGGAGCTTGCTCTGCAGGTTTTTTGAGGAAGAGCGAATTAGCATCAGAATTCGACACTTCTTGTCACGTGGGAATTTCGGTTGTGTTGGATCATGGAGGAATTTGTGAATGTTGGAGAAGGAAGGAATTTTTTATGGACTTCTGAGGCATGGTAAATTAGCATCAGTGTCCAGGTGCACTCGTGATATTCTCATATTCCCTTTACACTATTTCTCTTCTTGTCTTCATCATGTTTTTTATATGTGTCTGAATACTCTTTGTGATTGAATCTACAATTAAATTGGAATCTAAATATATATGGTTGCAAAGAAAATAATAGAAAAACCTTAGATCCAATTAAGGAAGAAATTAGATCTAAACGGGTTTAGGTTTGAATTAGAATAAAATTGAAATAGATTTGAAAATGGTTTGAAGATTTATGGCCAAATCCATTAGTGAAATTATTGGATAAATTTAGAGAACAATTATTTAAGAAGAAATTTTTAATTGTCATGTCACTGTCCCTTGGATAGATCCGAACTCAGTCATTCATAACTTTTTATCGGGATCGAATTTATTCGATCGCTTCAGTCAGAATTGGTGCAACTTGGCCCTCTCCAACATATTTAAATTTCAGCTCGATCCAACGGTTCATTAGGGAGATATGACCTTCGTACTGGGACTATTTTACTCAAAGACAGATATTTCTCCATTTCCCATAACCAAGAGTTCTTTATCCTTAAACTTCATAAAAATAATATATCAAAGCATGGAATGAATTAATATATTATTGAAATCTTCCCTTATTAGAATCTTATTAATATGCATTAGTTTTATATGGTTTATTATCTAATCTAATTAAATCAAATTTAATTAAGATTAATTAATAGTAGAAGAAGTGTAATTAATTATTAGTCAATCTAAGTAAATGGAAGAGAGAAAATTAAAAGAAAAGAGATTTTAATATAGTTTATATAGTGGACTTTTTATAATGTATATTAGATACTATTTAATATATATTAAACAATTTTAGAGTTGTTTAATGAAGATGATAATGTTAAGAATTTGGAGATTATTCATGTTAAAATCTACAATGAGTCTTATTGGTTTGTGATAGGGATCTCTTTCAAACAACATTTATATAGACAAAATATTATTAGAACAATTAGAAAATGGAGTCTAATGGTTGATTTTAATATTGATTAAATAATTGTAAGATGATAATTTATATTATTTTGATTTAAATTTAGAAACTCTGAATAATATTGGATTAAGACTGAATTATTATGTTATTGGTTAATACGTTTGAATACCGTAATGGAGTTAAGAGTTAGCCAAATATTAACTAATGAGTTTATGGAAAGATTCTATAGATCGAGTATGTATAGTTTGAGGAGTTTATTATTTATTAATGTTTGTAAGGACTAGCAAACTATTAATAAATAATGGTTTAAATAGATATCAACAAATTTGATTAGAGTTAATCTAGTGGAGATTATTTATTGATTGAAATTTGGTAAAAGATAATAAATTTTGGAGTTGGATTATAATTGATTTTTAATCAATTGATATTCATTGAGTTGATATTATAACTATGATATTAATAATTAAGTTGTGCGATAGAGTCTTATTTGAAAAGATTAATGATAATACGAATTTGTTAAGTGAATGTTGGTATTCTTTGAAAGATGACGAATATGGTCATTTAAGATTTTCAATAATTATTATTGAATTATTAATATGATCTTTTGAGTATTGAATTATAGTTGACTTTTATCATACAGAATTATAGTTAGTTATTAGTCAACTGATATTAATTGAAACGTTGCTATGATTATGTAATTATTAATTAAATCAATCAATGAGAGTTAATTAGATTTAATTAACAATTAAGTTAAGTAATGAATATTTAATTGATATAATTCTTTTAATAAGATTGTAGAAATATTGATATCAAGTTGATAGGTCTTATTCTTATGACTTGAATGATGACCTTAGATATTTGATGGTGAAGACTTAGTAATATTTAATTGAGGACTATTAGAATATGGACCTATGTTAATTGATTAATGTAATTGATCATTTTAATAAAGTTATAATCTTTTATTCGAAGAATGATAATTGGTCCTCTTATAATATAACGAATAATGATCCTAAAAAAAGTTGAAAGGTTAATCAATTAGAATATGGATCATGGTTAAATATAAAAGACAATTTAATGAAGGTCAATGATGATTAGTTTAGTGAATATTTATCCTTAAGTTATTCTTAGAATGTAATTGTTAATAATGGAAGGGTAATGCTATCGGGGAACAATTGGGTTGACTTGTAGGTCAAATGATGAAACTTAAAACACTTGAAGTATACTTGCAAACAGAAAACTGGAAACCCCTACACATTATTCAACTATGTGAATTTAGTAAACCAAAACATGTGTTTACATCGTGTATTCTATATGCTTCTTGTTTTGAGTTTTGGGTTGACTAGTGTTGACCAGTCCTAGGATGTTACCAGAGGCTCGGGGATTATGAGATGTGATGGCATGTTGATCTTATTTGGTCTTGATCTTTATAAACCCAACCATGGTTATGTGATCGTATGCTCTATGAAATGTTTGTATTTGTTCTTCAGCCTTCATGTGTGAAGCTGAGATGTATATATATCTGAGATGCTTGAGCTAATCATTTTTGAGTCATCGATCAGTTATCCTTAGATTACTTTCTAGTGGCCATGATGGGACTGAAATATGGATTTATTTCTTGATGATGTCATGTTGTGACATGTTTGACTCAACCATTTTGGAGTCTTCGATCAGTATGATTTTGAGATATTCTTGGTTGCTTGTTGAGAACCATTTATCTTGAGATATATTTTGGTTATTGAGAACCAATTGATACTTATGATTATCAGTGATGCCTTCAGTTGCCAATAGAGAACTGTTGTAGTCATGATTTTCTATGGATGCTTTTTCAGATGCTCATGGAGATTTAATGATTCTTATCTTGGAGATTTGATGATTCTTATTATGGATATTTGATGATTTTATCATGGATTATCTTTTATGATTTTGAGATTTATGATTCCATGAGCTTAGCGTAGGTAATCTACTTGTAGTGTCGGGAAGTGGCTTGCAATGGGGGTCGGGGCCCTAAGTGGCTGCCAGGGTAACTCATTTACAGTTTGGTTAATAAGTGATAACATTTACACACTAAGTGGGGATTAAATGAACCTAAAAAGATAATTGTTTTGATATTCTCGCCCATGCCTTGAGTGCTTGTACAGGCTAGGATGGGAGTAGTGAGAACGCATGGTTACGACCGTGCATTCCGTAGTATGCCTTGTCAGTATGAGAGGATACTAGTGGCCGCATGAGATCAGTATGGACTCGTGGAGTTTAGCTAACTGTCAGGGTAACTTGTACGTGATAAATGCGATGACACTTTCCCGCTTGCAGAGTAGGTTTCCTACATGTCTTTGTGTGCCTCTGGGAATTAGATGTCAGTTTTGTGTGATGGAACCTTTGAGTTAGTATACTCTTAGGATTTCTGGACTTATAGAGATTTGTGCTTCGTGAATTGATATCCTGTTTGGGACTTGATATTATCTTCTCAGCACGGTGGGAGTGGACCACTTAGGTTCCACACGGTCGGGTGGTAGTGTATTTTCACTCTTATCATTTGAGATCCATCCGAGACACCGTGGTTGGAGTATCCTTGGTTGGTATTTATTCTTCATTATGTTCTTGGAGCATTATGATAGATAATATACCTTATGATGGATGTATTTACTGGTATGTTTCTTATATTGATGATTTGCTTTACTTTGCATATGTTAGTTGATGATTTATTATGCTTTACTTTGCATGTTAGTAGGATATTTTAGGAGTGACATTCCTACTATGTTAATACCGCTGATCTCTTCGGTGCTTTGGAATGTTACGCACGGAGAGATGGCTAGGATCCACGATGGTCTAATAATGCTATTTACGGTTTGGAGGAACCGTGCACTTAATTATTTATGTTTGTGATATATGATTATCTTTTGTGATGGATGTTTATATCTTTTGTGATGATGTATCATGTATGATATGTGGTTTCATTTATGTTATTGCATCATGGATTAATATTAGATGATGATGATGCACTTTATTTACTTGGATGTTTATTCTTTTAAGCTTTTCATACCCTGTGATATGTACAGTGGATGATTGAGCTAAACTAAAATATAATTACAAAAAGACACTTGTATATTGTTTAAGTACATTGGATGTATCATTGTTATTTCATAAGGATGGGATGTTAGATGAATAGTTAATTTAGATGTGATACAACGTTAAGGAATCTTTAAAGAATGTAGCCTGTTATGTATATATGTTATGTTTATTTTCATTTGAATTGTTGCTATTGCTTCCGCAAATGTTATGAATGATTTTATCTTTCATGTTTAAAAAAAAAAAAATTTGTTTGGCAAACTTAGTAAAATTCTTTGGATCGCTTGGCGGGGCATTACACTGTAAATACCATTGTATCAGACAAAGAATTAAGGTCTTACGCAAGATAAGAATTCAAAAAGCTTGGCTTCTTTGTCAAATCTCTTATTCAACTCGGTGTTATAAACATGGCTTTGCTTCCAGATTCTTTCCCTTCTGTTCTATCCAACTTCAATTGAAAGTTTCTCTTAGATCAGTTAAAAACCCTACAAAATTTCTGCCCTCTTTCAGGGCCCGTTTGGTCACAGGCATAGGAATGGAGAATAGGCATGTAATATTGGGAATAGGAATGGCTATTCCAATAATATGTATTTTTTGGAATGGGTATAAGCTCATTTTAAAGGCAAAATGGGAATACGTAGTCCAATTCCCTATTCCAAATGACGAACCAAACAGAAAATGGAAAATGTATTCCAACTTTTCTATTCCTATTCCAACAACCAAACGGGCCCTCTCACTCTTTCCTCTACCTATCAATTTTTTATTCCCGCTTAAACTTTTCATGATCTTTAAATTTTTTCGTATTAGAAACAAAAGGTAAATGCGTTAATTAAAATTCTTTAAAAAATAGAAAAAGCTAAAACATTAAAGACAAAAGAAAAATGTTGTCTAAAACTCATGTCTTAAAATATGCTACCATGTAGTAGTGATTTGACTGTGTCAATAGTTAGTGACACTAGAAGATCACTGGATGTTTGGATTTGGTGTTTAAGTCTTCCGTTGTGATCTTTGTGATCTTTAGCATGTTGACTTTCATGTGCATCCATGCTTGTTTTTAAAAAAAATTTGTATGGCACTTATCTATCCATGTTCCAAGGATCTCCAGGTGAGACATTACAATGTGTGTGTGTGTATATACACACACAAGTGCACGCGGATGTATGTATATAATTATAATGTACACTAATTTTTTTTCATCATCTTACCATATTAATAAATATTTACATCCTTTACTAAAATCTTTTTATTGTGTAGATTTAACACAAATTGCAATGTGAAAAGATTTTGGAGAAACTACAATGTGAAAAGTCATTTTATTATTATTATTTAATTTAAATAACAATATTTTTACTCGTCAAACAATTAGTCTTACAAAGAGAGATAATACTAGTCAAACAATCAGTCTTACAATTAGCTTAGTGAGAACCCATATGTGAACAAGTTGAAATACCTAAATAAATCTCACCTAGTAATACTTATAATATTATTATGGACCAATTTGACTATTCCAATCAAGAAAAGTATGAGAATACAAGAGGCATTCGCACTCCTCAACAATGACACGCAACTACTGTTTGATTAAAGGAGATGTTTCTAGGGTCAAATCCAAGTGGATAGTCGTCAAAGCACGGAAATGTCACTGCCCCCACAAAGGAAGATACCGTGAAGAGAGTGTGCTCCCTTCGTCAAGCCAACGAAATTTCTCAGACCATTCTTTAATTCAGACTAATTACAGAATCTTTTTCCCATTTCCACTATAACAACACCATCAAGCCTTCGCTAGTAACACACATCTCGCATTCCTTCCTAGTGCCTTCAACTCAGATTCAGTCTGTAAAAAGAGCACGCAAAACACAAAATGTCTTACAGCCGCTATTATTATCAGCCCAAATTCATGGGCATACGTCTAGGGTTTCCTGAGGATAAGTTCAAGCGCAGGCTCTGCAAAGGCCTCTTAATTTTCATTGCACTCGTTCTCTTCGTTATCCTGGTCATATACTTAGCCCTCCATCCGCACAAGCCACGGTTCTATGTGCAGGACGCCCTTATCCGTCAGTTGAACCTCACAGCCGATGGTACGCTCACCTCTTCCCTGCAATTCACCATCATTTCGCGCAACCCTAACGACCGGATCGGCATCTACTATGACCGGCTCACCGCCTACGCCACTTACATGACCCAGCAGATCACCCCCTATATCCCGTTGACCCCGTTCTACCAGGGGACCAATGAGGACAGAACTATCTCTGCTGTTCTGAACGGGAGCGCCGTTCCGTTGGCTCCGTCTGTTGTAGAACGCTTGAGAGGCGTGCAGCAGAACGGAGTTCTTCCTGTGGATGTGAGGGTCGGGGGTGAGATCCGGTGGAAGGTCGGGACGTGGACTTCTGGGCATTATCATCTCAATGTTAATTGTTTCGCTCTCATGAGTCTTAGTGGCGCTCAACTTCAGGAGGATACCAGGTGTGATGTCAGCGTCTGAGCTGAGGAGAGATGAGTTGTTTCGTGTATTGGGTTTTCGATGTTGGGAAATGGGTATGAACGTTTGTTGAAATATTTGAATTAGTCAGATCTTGTGTTGGCTTGTTTAGAATAATTTAAACTTAAGTTCAATCTAAAGTATGAATTTGTAAACATGTGCTCAGTTATGTATGAGAAAATTCTCGAGCATTTGTACAGTTAAATAGTGCAATGTGTATCAATATATCTAGTGCAAAGAATATACATGTTCTTGTACATTCTTTCCCACTTTAACCATTTCAAACATAATATTCTCTGTTAATACTAATGGAGTTATTGTAGTTCTGTTTTATTTATGAAACTTTGATAAAACTTATTTTAACAATCTTTTATGCATGTGAAATACTAGAAGTAACATAAAATGTGTTGTTATTAAGTCTATCAGATTTACACAATTCTTGTTGATGTAAATTATTTTATTTTTTAATATTGATTGTATAATTAATTTTTAGAAAGCACATCATATGATCTATCATGAGAAGAGCAAATAAATGAAAATACATATTGATCCAAGAAATAATATAAGAAATTAATCTTCCATCACATATATCAAAGCCTTTAGTTTTTTAGGACAAAGATAAAATACCCTTGAAATCTCATATCAGATATAACATACTATACATATGATTTTAACTAGATATCAACCAACATTAATATATCTATATAACTTAATTAAAAAATAAGTTTAGAATGATAGACACAATTTTGATTTTTTAAAATAGTAAAATGAATTTTATAAAACATTTACAATTGAACATTAAATTAACATAAATTGTACAAACAAGGTGTAATTTTAATCATTTCTTTTGCAATACAAGATAATAAATCTCATGATTGCATGCTAATTTTAACTTTCAGTTAATGCTTTTCTATTCTATGTGTAACATCAACAATTCTGCCTGTCCATGACATAATCTCATATATATTAATGTGTATTGTCATAACCCCAAACCCACAATTTTGCACATTATGGCTTTCATACAGGACATAAAATTCTAAATTTAGTTTCATTGGCTCCTATTCTTTTATACTGATCAACAGGATCCACTTTGATTCACACATATTATTAATTCATCATATCTTCATATTCATTTACACATTTATCAACAATCTAAAAATCATGATAAAAAAAATTCCAAGCTGTTCTGTAAGTGTAAGTCATCTTTTAGATTATTCCTTTCGTTATTGACCTGACTCGGAGTAGTCAAATGACCAATACATTTTGCAGCGGCTTCAGCACGACAAGAATTTTCTTCAAATTCATCCTCACTTCCGACACTTAATTAATGGCTAAATGTTTCTATAGTATTAGTTCTTATCCATTTTAAGTCAACAACGCGACAAAAATATAAAAATAATAAAATGAAAAACAAAGTATAATATTTTACTAAGTCAATTTGCAATACTTTTCTCCCCGGTCTAAGACTATTATCTATTAGCAAAGAAGCTGTCCTGAATATTTTTCTTATTATTTGGTCAATCACGTCGTTTCTGGGTTTAATAAAAGGTTCAAAATAAAAATAAATTTGTAATCAGTAATAGATACAATCATATATTAGTGTATCTATTAACCTCTACATTATAGAGGTATGAAAGATCACATATTAGTGTGTAATAGATACATTATAGAAATATGAAAGTACTTATTCTTGTCTTCTCTATATTTCCTATCTCTTTATCCAAGCTATATTACAATCACCAACTCAAACCAAGATTAAGAAATTTATAAGAACTATCCAATTTGTATAAATTAAAGATAATAATCATCTGATTTCAATATTACCAGAATTGGTATGTGGCCTAGCAATAGAGATACAGATCTCCCCAAAGTCACTCCATTCCCACCACCCACATCTAGAAGCATCCTTCACTCTAATGGCCACGTAGCCATTCAAAATAGAACTGACTTCCGGATGTCCGTTCTCTGAGCCTCCTTGAATGCATGGTCACCATGGAGCACACATTCATGGAGATGTTGCCACGAGGAAATCATCACTCAATAAGTTTGCATCAAGTCTACAGAATCAGACTTGCATGATTGTTCTCCCTCACGTGGACTAGTAGTGTGCATTCACTCAGTGAAAATCGAAAATATGACTTGTCCGATTGTTTATCCACCCAAGTTTGAATGAAACTGTGCCCTAGCCAAAAGAAAGTTGAGAATACAAAAGAGGTAGGTCAGATTGGCCATCTGGGTTGGAATGGGTACACCGAAAAGGTATGGAAGAGCAATTTGAGAAAAAATGTCTTTTCGAAAAAAAGGTGTAAACATGATTGGAACAATAAAAATATAAATTATATATAATGTTTTACTGAGAAAGAGAATTATATTTTATTACCAATAAGCTTATGTTATAGATGTAATATATCTCAATGTTTGAGTAGGAATATTCAGTTGGAATTGAAGCCAGGAGTTGTTCTGCAAGCTCGAATGATTGTATATATACAATCATTCGAGCTTGCAGAACAACTCCTGGCTCCAATTCCAACTGAATATTCCTACTCAAATATCCAAGACTACGAGGCCAAACTTTTTTAAAGGACCTAGTGCTTTGAACCCCCATTCTAGTGTTTGCACTAGAACGAATACCAAAACTAGCACCATAATCAGGATCAGAACCAGCAGCACAACCAGAACTAGAATATTTTGACATGCTCCTATATATCTATTGGTTGGATATAATATTCCATGTCACTATTATGAATAATAGTAATTTCAATGGGCTAGATTCTTTCAATGGTCATCCATTGTTATCTATCAATATCAACTATCGATTCTCCAAACCAGGTCATTTATTTCATATAAGAAAATGCATACATATGACATAATTACTTAATATGTGTACTTTCAACATGGTTTTATTTTTATTGATCAAAAGACTCCCCAATGTCTCAAGTTTGGTACTTTTTTTAATGATTTAAGTTAGCCGTGATATTCACTAGTATTTATTAAAGAGAGTAGTAAATATTTAAAATTATAGGGTTTATTCAAGTAAGAATTGTTAGATGAGAATGAAAAGAAAATACATTAAGCTGTGTTATTAATTTTATTTTTTACAGATATAACTAATCAAAGTACATAAAGATCTACCTGAAATATAAATATCTAAATGAACTAAGCATAAGACTTCAATATAAATAGAGAAATATAAATATCTAAATGAACTAATTATATGACTTCATTATAAACAAAGAAATACAAAAAGACCAATGTTTATTAGACTATACTATAATTGGTTCACAAAAAAATAGAAATGGTTAATGGGGAAGAATAAAGATTAATAAAATAAAAAAGGAGAGGGAAATAGAAGATTATTATGTTAGCACAATATTACAAATAATTTAACAACCTTCATATTAAGTAAAACTAAATCATTCATATTCTTGCAAGGTCTAATTCAATCTGAGACATAAATAGTATAATCTAGTAACGTCAACAAATTAATTAATGGAAAATATGGCGAGCCACAGCGGAAGTAGAAGGGGAAGTGCGGTGCAAAATGGTCTTCTCTATTTGGAGTTAAACCTTCTAGTAAGTCTTCTTTTGCAATACAAGACAATAAATGTCATTGTTGCATGCTAATTATAACTTCCAGTTAATGCTTTTCTATTCTATGTGTAACATCAGCAATTCAGCCTGTCCATAACATAATCTTATATATATTAATGTGTATTGTCATTACCCCAAACCCACAATTTCGCACATTATGGCTTTCATGCAGGACATAAAATTCTAAATTTAGTTTCATTGGCTCCTATTCTTTTATACTAATCAACAAGATCCACTTTGATTCACACACATTATTAATTCATCACATCTTCATATTCATTTACACATTTATCAACAATTTAAACTCATAATACAAAAATTCTCACACTTTTAAGAACATTTATTTGGATCATTGTTTACAATTGGAAATCTTACGTAGAACATTATACTGTTGACTTAATACCATATTAATTTATTTCTGTTTAGGTTTCCAAGACCATATGAAATGATTATGGAAAGCTTTTACGTACAAAATTTGAACCAAATGAGCCAATAATCTTCCCATTATAATAGAAATCGATAACAGTTACTAAAATATTGAAAGTCAGAATAGATCCACTTAAGAAGATTTATCGAAGATCAAAATCGAGGCAATGCTCAATGAATAGAAAGCTCATCGAATAAACGAGTAAAGAGTCATCGTTGAACTGAAAATTCCACATAGTGAATCCATCTACATCATCCTCTAAAATTGGGTCCATTAAACATGAGGTTACAAATTATTTGTTTGTTTTGGATATGTTTGCCCTCACTCTCAGTATTCATATGTTTCGACAAAACAATGGTAAACATTGAATGAGACTAAAATCAAATTCCAAGCTGTTCTATAACTGTAAGTCATCTTTTAGATTATTCCTTTCATTATTGACCTGACTC
This sequence comes from Cupressus sempervirens, assembly GCA_028749045.1. Lineage (NCBI taxonomy): Eukaryota > Viridiplantae > Streptophyta > Pinopsida > Cupressales > Cupressaceae > Cupressus > Cupressus sempervirens. The sequence goes on along the minus strand of CM053785.1, from coordinate 301,164,838 downwards.
AGAGTAGTCAAATGACCAATAAATTTTGCAGCGGCTTTAGCACGACAAGAATTTTCTTCAAATTCATCCTCACTTCCGACACTTAATTAATGGCTAAATGTTTCTATAGTAATAGTTCTTTTTCTTTTTAAGTCAACAACGCAACACAAATATAACAATAATAAAATGAAAAACGAAGTATAATATTTTTCTCCCCGGTCTAAGACTATTATCTATTAGCAAAGAAGCTGTCCTTAATATTTTTGTTATTATTTGGTCAATCACGTGGTTGCTGGTTTAATAAAAAGTTTCAAAATAAAAATAAACTAGCAATCACATATTAGAATGTAATAGATACACTCACATATTAGTATATCTATTAATAGATACATTGTAGAGGTATGAAAGATCACATAGTAGTGTGCAATAGATACATTGTAGAAGTATAATAGTACTTAGTGTGCAATAGATACATTGTAGAAGTGTGAAAGTACTTATTCTTGTCCTCTCTATATTTCCTATCTCTTTATGTTAATTATTGTTAGTTGGACAACTATTATCTCTGACCCGGAAATAGCAGTAGTATTTATGGGTAGCTTGGATAGTTGTTCGTCCTTATCTATGAATAGCAATAGTATTTATGGGTGGTTTGGACAGTTGTTTGTCCACTTGTCAAAAATTAGTAAATAGTTATTATTTACTAATTTTAGTGATTCCCTTTTGGACACTTTGCAACCAATTCTATTATTGGCTATCGAGTTGTCTTAATCTTAGCTATTGGTTTGATTTAATCTTGGTCGTTGGTTTACCAACAGGAGTAGTATAGAAAGGGGTCATTGGGTCATTTGGAGGAAGGAGTTTGGAGAAACGTTTGCAGTGTTAGCAAACAGTCTTGCAATGTTAGCAAGGGCGCAGTGTTAGCGTGGGGATAGTAGTGGGGAATATCAGTGGGAGAAATTAGGAGGTTGTCGGAGTTCTGCTAGTGAGAGGCAAAGAATTTTGTATCTCTTGATTTGCTAAAGTTTAATATAATTCCTCATCTGTAGAACTGGTTTTCCCTTAGGGATTGTTCCAGGGACAATTTGTCCAAAAATATTGTGTTCATTGTGCTGCGCATTTCTTTTCGTATTTTATAAGTGAAGTTGCAGTTGTGTTATTTTTCGATATTAGCTAAGAATTTGTTTTCAGCAGTTTAATAATCGTTTATGATAGGAGATTAATAATCAGTGACTGCAATAGTTAGATTTTTCACATGGTATCAGAGCATTGTTAAGGGTAGAAGAGTTTTTCCCTAGGAAAGAAATTTTGATCTCTTTAGATTTATTATTGCTTTAAACCCTTGAGATGGCTTCAGCTGGTTTGAGAGATCAAGATAGATTGGATGGTGCCTCAAATTTTGGTGTCTGGAAGGCCAGAATTTCTTTATTGTTGGAAGAGAATGGTATCAAGGATTATGCTACCAGTGGTGTACCTGTACCAACGAATGCAACACAGCTTGCAGCATATAGGAAGGACGATGCCAAAGCGAGGAGGATTATCCTTGATGGTGTCAAGGATCATATTGTTCCACATATCTCGGAGCTAGATACAGCAAAGAAGATGTGGGACGCCATTCTAAATCTGTACCAGAATGCTACCACCAACAGGAAGTTGATTTTCAGAGAGAAGCTAAAGAATACCCGGATGAATCAGGGAGAAGACGTCACAAGTTACCTCACCAGGCTCAGACTTGTCAAGGATGAGTTAGCAGTTGTTGGAGATAGCCCTAGTGATGATGAGCTAGTGAGAATAGCCCTAAATGGGTTTACTAAACAATGGAGTGTCTTTGTTCAAGTTGTCAGTGGACGAGATACTTTACCGAGTTGGGATCAACTATGGACTGATTTCACTCAGGAGGAGTTTAGACTAAGTCTTGTCAATGGGGCCAACAAGAGTCAGAAAAATGAAGTGGAACAAGAGAACGTTGCCCTAGCGGATAAAGGGAAAGCAAAGAAGGGATCTAGCAAAGGATCAAATTCACAAAGTGAAAAGAAGAAGAAGGACCTTTCTAAGGTCAAGTGCTTTGGATGTCACGAGTTTGGCCACTATGTCAGTGATTGCCCAAAGAGGAAAAAGGGTAAGAAGCAGGTGGCAGCTTCAACAAGTGCAGAAGAACTCTCCAGTAGAATGGAAGATGAGTTTGCACTCATAGCTTGTATGGTTAGCTCAACCTCACAATGTGTTTGGTATATAGATAGTGGGGCGTCATTTCATATGACAGGAGTTAGAGAGTACTTCTCCAGTTACAAGGAGGAGGACACCAACATCCAAATTTCTATGGGAAACTTGTCCAAACTCAACCCTGTTGGGAAAGGGATTGTTCAGTTTCAGAGGGAGAATGGAAAGAAAATTCCTCTTCATGATGTGTTATATGTGCCAGGCTTAGGTATGAATTTGATTTCTATATCTATTCTTCAGGATAGGGGGTATAATGTACTCTTTAGAGGGACACATGTGTTGATTAAGCACAAGGATTGGAAATCACCCATAACTATTGGAGTTAGGAGTGGTCACCTTTATAGATTGCAGTTTGCTACCCCTAAGGCACTTATGAGCAACAGTAATCCTAGAGATCTTGGAGAGCTATGGCATAGGAGGATGGGCCATATTCATCATGGAGCACTTAGATTGCTTCGTGAGACCATGACAGATGTTCCAGAGGTGAGCACAGAGCATGACGATGTATGTAAGGGATGTGTGTTGGGGAAGTTTGCGAAAGCATCTTTTCCAAGGAGTGACACCAAATCTACGGGTGTTCTTGATCTAGTACATTCAAATGTTTGTGGACCAATGTCGATGAAATCTCTCAGAGGATATGAGTACTATGTTACTTTTATTGATGATTTCTCTAGAAAGACCTGGATATACTTCTTGAAGACTAAGGATGAGGTTTTCAGTCGATTCCAAGAGTTCAAGGCTCTTGTGGAGAACTCGACAAGAAAGAAGATAAAGGTTCTTCGGTCAGACAATGGAGGTGAGTACAAAGGAAATGTCTTATAGGAGTTCTGCACCAGAGAAGGAATCAAGAGAGAATGGACTATTCCTTACAATCCACAGTAGAATGGAGTTGTTGAGAGGAAGAACCGTTCTATATCAGAGGCAGCAAGAGCTATGCTACATGACCAGGACATGCCCCGTTACTTATGGACAGAGGCGTGTAATACAGCAATCTACATTCAGAATAGAGTTCCACACAAGGTGCTAGGGAAGATGACACCAGAGGAGGCTTTCACAGGGAAGAAGCCAGATGTTAGTCGCTTCAGGATATTCAGGAGTTTGGCATATTGTCATATTCCTAGAGATACACGTACAAAGTTAGATCAGACTGCAGAGAGGGGGTACTTTGTTAGGTACAGTGAGACCTCAAAGGCATATAGGATTTTCATTCTGGGGACTAAAAGAATTATTGTCATACGGGATGTCAAGTTCATGGAGGACAAGGCATTCAAGAGATCCAGAGATTTGCCAGCAGATGATCAGAGTGAGAAGCCAACAAAAGCTCCAAGACCAAGTCAAGGGCAGCAAAGCTCAAGTACAGTTACCAGTATGAGTGTAGACTCAGTTAGTGAAGATTCACAGAGTATGGAGCAACGGGTCCTCTACAGTTGGCGGTAGGAACCATGTGGTTCCAGATACACAAAGGGATACTGAGGAGTTTGTGGGAGCTCCTAGGAAGAGTACTAGACAATGAAGACAACCAGCCAAGTTCAATGACTATGTGGCATTAGTTAGTCAGTTGGTAGATAGTGAGCTTTCTAGCTATTAGGAAGCTGCAGAACATCAGGTATGGCGAGATGCTATGGTTGAGGAATATTCTTCAATAATGCAGAATGATGTGTGAGAGGTAGTACCTAGACCAATAGATAGGGATGTAGTTGGATCATGCTGGATCTATAAGATAAAGCACGGTGCAGATGGTAGCATCGAGAAATACAAGGCTAGGTTTGTGGCAAAGGGGTTCTCTCAGAAGGAGGGAATAGACTATGAGGAGACATTTGCTCCAGTTGCCAGGTATACTTCTATACGAGCTGTAATCTCACTTGCAGCACAGATGGGATGGCAAATCCATCAAATGGATGTCAAGACAGCATTCCTCAATGGTGAGTTGAAGGAGGAGGTATACATAGAACAACTAGAAGGCTTTGTAGAATGCAGCAAAGAGACCCACGTGTGCAGATTGAAGAAAGCATTGTACGGACTCAAGCAGGCTCCTAGAGCGTGGTATGAGCGCATTGATACATACTTGCAGAAAATGGGCTTTGTGAAGAGTGAAGCAGATGCTAACCTCTACTACTTGATGGTTAGGGGTGAGATTCTTTTTCTTTTTCTTTATGTGGACGACCTATTTCTTACAGGTTCACTAGGGCTCATAGTGGATTGCAAGAGGAACCTTGCAGAAGAGTTCGAGATGAAGGATTTAGGACTTATACACTACTTTCTAGGCATGGAAGTGTGGTAGACAGATGGGGAGATTTTCCTTGGTCAAGGGAAATATTGCATTGAAATCTTGAAGAAATTCGGGATGGAGGATTGCAAAGCCATGTCTACACCCATGATCACGAATTAGAGGAAGGTAGATACAACTAAGGAGAAGGATGTAGATCCCACTTTATATAGATAGTTGATTGGTTTGCTTATGTATTTGGTCAACACTAGACCAGATATAGCATTTGCAGTAAACTCTCTTAGTCAGTTCATGGTTGAACCAAAGAGAATGCATTGGATAGTGGCTAAGCATGTGCTACGTTACTTGTGTGGTACAGTCGACTATGGGATCAGATATGTTCGACGTGAAGGTATCAGGTTGATAGGCTATACTGACGCAGATTGGGAAGGAAGTACAATAGACAAAAGGAGCACTTCAAGGTGTTGTTTCAGCTTGGGATCAGGAGTTGTATCTTGATTCAGTAGGAAGCAGAAGTCTGTGGCTCTAAGTTCAGCAGAAGCAGAATACATAGCAGCTAGCATGGCGACATGTGAAGCTATATGGCTTCGAAAGTTGTTAGTAGCCTTATTTGGTCAAAAGGTTGAGACTACTGTGATACATTGTGACAATCAGAGTTGCATCAAGTTGTCTGAGAATCCAGTGTTTCATGATAGGTCTAAACATATAGATATCAGATATCACTTCATCAGAGATTGTGTACAAAGGGGAGTTGTTCGACTACAATACATACCTACAGATGAGCAAGTAGCAGACATTCTAACGAAGGCTTTGGGAAAGGCCAAATTTATCTTCTTCGGAGATAAGATGGGTGTCTTGCATAATAGCTTCCTCGCTAAGAGGGAGTGTTAATTATTGTTAGTTGGACAGCTATTATTTCTGACCCGAAAACAGCAGTAGTATTTATGGGTAGCTTGGATAGCTGTTCATCCTTATCTATGAATAGCAGTAGTATTTATGGGTGGTTTGGACAGCTGTTTGTCCACTTGTCAAAAATTAGTAAATGGTTATTATTTACTAATTTTAGTGATTCCCTTTTGGACACTTTGCAACCAATTCTATTATTGGTTGTCGAGTTGTCTTAATCTCAGCTATTGGTTTGATTTAATCTCGGTCGTTGGTTTACCAACAGGAGTAGTATAGAAAGGGGTCATTGGGTCATTTGGAGGAAGGAGTTTGGAGAAACGTTTGTAGTGTTAGCAAACAGTTTTGTAGTGTTAGCAAGGGCGCAGTGTTAGCGTGGGGATAGTAGTGGGGAATATCAGCCGGAGAAATTAGGAGGTTGTCGGAGTTCTGCCAGTGAGAGGCAAGGAATTTTGTATCTCTTGATTTGCTAAAGTTTAATATAATTCCTCATCTGTAGAACTGGTTTTCCCTTAGGGGTTTTTCCAGGGACAATTTGTCCAAAAATATTGTGTTCATTGTATTGCGCATTTCTTTCCGTATTTTATAAGTGAAGTTGCAGTTGTGTTATTTTTTGATATTAGCTGGGAATTTGTTTTCAGTAGTTTAATAATCATTTATGATAGGAGATTAATAATCAGTGACTGCAATAGATGATTTTTCACACTTTATCCAAGCTATTACAATCACAACCTCAAGACATGATTAAGAAATTTATAAGAACTATCTGATTTGTACAAATTAAAGATAACAATCATCTGATTTCAATATTAGAAGAATTGGTATGTGGCCTGGCAATAGAGAAACAAATCTCACCAAAGTTGCTCCATTCCAACCACCCACATCTACAAGCATCGTTCACTCTAATGGCCATGTAGCCATTAAAAATAGAAATGACCTCCGGATGTCGATTATGTGAGCCTCCTCGAAGGCATGATCACCATGGAGCACACTTTCATGGAGATGTTGCCACGAGGACATCATCACTAAATAATTTTGCATCAAGTCTACAAAATCAGACTCACATGATTGTTCTCCCTCATGTAGACTAGCAAAGTGAACATATGACTTGTCCGATTGTTCATCCACCCAAGTTTGAATCAAAATGTGCCCTAGCGAAAAGAAAGTTGAGAATACGAAAGAGGTAGGCCAGATTGGCCATCTGGGTTGGAATGGGTACACCGAAAAGCTATGGAAGATCAATTTAAGGAAAAACGTCTTTTGGAAAAAAAAGTGTAAACATGATAGCATCAATAAAAATATAAAGTATATATAATGTTTTATTGCGAAAGAGAATTATATTTTATTATCAATAAGCTTATGTTATAGATGTAATATATCTTGATGTTTTGTTCAGTTGGAATTGGAGCCAGAGATTGTTTTGCAAGCTCAAATGATTGAATATATATATATATCTATATCTTGATGTTTTATTCAGTTGGAAGAACAACCTCTGGCTCCAATTCTAGCTGAATATTCCTACTCAAATCCTTTCATGGAAGATGCAAGACTATGAGGGTAAACTTTTACTTAAGGACCTTGTACTCTGAACCCCCATTCTAGTGTTTGCACTAGAACAAGTACCAAAACTAGCACCATAATTAGGATCACAACCAACACCACAACCAGAACTAGAATATTTTGATATGTTCCTATATATCTATTGGTTGGATATGACATGTCATGTTACTATCATGAATAATAGTAATTTCAATGGGCTAGATTATTTCAATGGTCATCCATTGTTATCTATCAATATCAACTATCGATTCTCCAAATCAGATCATTTATTTCATATAAGAAAATGCATATATATGACATAATTACTTAATATGTGTACTTTCAACATGGTTTTATTTTTATTGATCAAAAGACTCCCCAATATCTCAAGTTTGGTACCTTTTATTAATGATTTAAGTTAGTGGTGATATTCACTTGTATTCATTAAGGAGAGTAGTAAATATTCAAGATTATAGGGTTTATTCAAGTAAAAATTGTTAGATGAGAATGAAAAGAAAATGAATTAAGGTTTGTGTTATTAATTTATTTTATTTAGATATAACTAATCAAAGTACATAAAGATCTACTAGAGATATAAATATCTAAATCAACTAAGTAGAGGACTTTATTATGAACATAGAAATATAAATATCTAAATGAACGGAGCATATGACTTCATTATAAACAAGGAAATACAAAAATGCCAATGTTTATTAGACTATACTATAATTTATTTGCAAAAAAAAATAGAAATGGTAAATGGGGAAGAATAAAGATTAATAAAATCATGAAGGAGAGGGAAAAAGAAGATTATTATGTTAGCACAATATTACAAATAATTTAATAACCTTCATAATAAGTAAAACTAAATTTCTTATATTCTTGCAAGGTCTAAGTCAATCTAAGACATAAATAGTATAATCTAGTAATGTCAACAAATAAATTAATGAATATGGAATCTTGGGATGCACAGAAGGTTAAAAGGGGTGTTGATTCCTTCAATGTGACTCTAGAATAAATCTTACGTATTATGGGTCCTTGTATGGAAGGTGTGAGGATTTTAAGAAATATGAAGATGTCACTCAAAGCGGCTCTTGAGCATTTTCTAGACCTAGGAGTGAAAATTCCTAGACTACAGTCTAGTTTTAACAAAGAAGCCATCAAGCAGATGTGATAGAAAGTGGTTAAGGTACTCATTCAATTCATCACTTGTGAACATAGGTATAAGAAGTTCCACTCCCACCCGTGGGTTAGTGCAAGAAGTTGGGTCTCACTTTTGGCCAAAAAGTGGAAGTGGTTTTCCTATTTTTGAAATATATTGTCAAATGATGCCAAAATTTGAGCCATTTAGATATTAAATATTTTTAAAAACTTTACAAATAAAAATTCTAGTGCCTCGAATCTTCTTTTTAAATATGTAATTTATTTGTATACCCATATGATAGATTACTTTTTTCATATGGATCTTTAAAAACCGCTTTTTCAAAATGTCTATTTAGGGACCATACCACGCTCATGCATGGACAACATAACTTGATACAATTAAATGAATTATTGTGAATCCTTTTAAACAAAGTTACCTTACACACCAAAGATTGATAAGAATAATTTTCTTGAATTTTTTAATGAATATTTTTTTTAAAAAAATTAATTGATGATTAAGCTAATTTCGAAAACCTCGTGTATGGATGCCATAATTTAATCAAAATTTGATTTTTTGGATTTTTTTAACTTCAAAAAAATTGTGTTAGGATTGATAACATGTAAATTAATTTACAAAATATGAAAAATTAAAAAAGTTATTAAAGTTTTAGTGAATGTCACCATTTAATGTTTAAGAGATGCTTTTGATTAATAAATAATGGAAAAATAGAAAATGAACTCATAACACTATAAAATTTACATTTTTGAAATCAAAACAGTAAGACCTATAATGGGTTTTTGTTTTGTCAAAAAATTAAATAGGGACAATCGTATAAAAATTATGAGAATCCTTGAAATTGTCTATTAAATGCCTTAGTCAAAAATTGGTTCATAAAGGCATAGGCTTGGTCCCAGCAAGGTGATGCCATGCCTTTCCCTAAGGCAAAACCCGATGCAAATTTGTGCTCATGGAAAATTCCTTCTAATGGCACTTGATTTGCAATTCAAAATTTAGGTGCACGATTTGAATTTAGTCATTAACCAAATTAGGCACCTGACTTTCAAATAATTGGGTACCTGATTCTGATGTATTGATTGGGCCCCAAAAGATACCCCATATAGCATTTTCAATGATTGCAATGATTGAATGACAGTTTTGAACTACAACATAGTTATTTTGTTTTCTTGTCTTCTTCTATAATTTGCAAGTTGTTGATTAAAATTCAAAACTAGTGCAAACATGGCATCAAAACAACAAAGAAAGAAAGAAAGAAAAGTTCTAACAAATGAGGAGATTGCAACAAATAAAGAGAATGAAGCACAACGTCAATGAAAGAGAAGACTAAGAATTAGAGAGTTGAGCAATGTTTCAAAGTTGAAAGACACTGGAGATATTATGATGAATGAAGAGGCTAAAGAAGAGAACCCAATACAAGGAGATTTAGGTGCACATTCTAATTAAACATTCAATATAGGTGTGTCTTGAAATCCTCATTTTTTTTCTCATGATGAAATTGGTGATTTTTTAGAAGTGGGTTACAATTTAAATGATTTAGATTTTCTTTATGAGAATATATTGTCAAATGATCATGCACATCAAACTCCAACAAGAATTCATGCCCCAAAAGAAATACCAAGAAAGAATGAAAATGAGAACCAAATTCCAAATAACATTGAAAATGAAATTACAACTGAAAATAAAAATGGTATGAATGTAGACATCGAAACACTGAGTATTGAAGAAACATGTCAAAATGATACAAAACTGCATGAACATATTTTTCAAATTTTTAATGATGTGCTAGATAATCTTTATGGATTGGTTTCATTGAGACAAATTAGGACACATGGTAATAGATCACATAGACATTTTTTGTAATAAGAAATTTGGGTTTCAATGTCAATTGATGTTGCAACTAATTAAAATATCTAAAATGCGAAAAGGAACGAAAAGGTTAGGAATGTATGCAAAACAAGAATAAAAATGATTATTTAAAATAATTTGTATCCACTATTTCTAGTGTATTTGATGTTATCAAAAAGAGAAATCGCTCTAAAGATAAGAATGCAACATAACGAGCAATAACAACAACTTTAGTTAACAAATCAACAACTAAGAAAAGATTGATTAGTAACATAAGTGGATATCTAAATGTGAATCATAAGACTTTAGAAATAGATGTAAAGAGAATAGTTAACTTTGAATGTGATCCAACAAATATTTTGTGGACTTCTAGTGGTAGACTTCCAAGATGTGATATGAAACTTACTAGTGAAGTCAAAAGTTTGGTTGAAAATTTTTGGCATGATAATACAAGATTATCACCTAATTCAAGAGATGTTCTTAAATTGAGAGTTGGCTCAAAAAAATGTGATCCACATCCTAAACATCTTTTGGATATGACTCAAACTAAATTGTTCAAAAAATTTGTAAATGGTAAGGTGTTAACTATTACCATTAGTCAAAAATATTTTGAAAAGTGTAAACCATGGTATGTAAGGATTAACAAGGAAAGAATCACATGTTGTTGTAGAACTCATGTTCAATTTCATCACCATTATGATTTATTTCGATCTATACATGGTACCATGCATAGTAAAGAAATGTTGTAGGAATGTGGTATAAAAATACCACTTCAAACTATAAAGGATTTCATATTAGGTTTGTTTTGTAAGCCACCTAATGATCAATAATTTCTTTTCAATGCATGTATTTTTGGTACATGTGATATGTGTGGCAATCTTTCTTTGTTAGATGAATGTTTGCATGAAAATGCTTTCACTATTTTTGAACAACAATTAGTTGATGTGAAAGGATTAAAAACTATTTAATATCCATTGAAGGATGGGAAGATTGGAAGAAGGTGTGATATAGTTATAGATAAAGTTAGTTGTCATGCATTTATGGATGTGTTTAAGAGTGTGATTATACCAAAATATGTTAAACACTCTCAACATGCTAGATGGCTTGACAGAAAATTTTGCATATGTAAAAATACATTTCCAATTGGTACTATACTTTCAGTTGTTGACTTTATAGAGAACTACACACTTGAACTGCAAGATGAGGTATAATCATAATATTACAATTTAGTGCAAGTAACAATTTATGTTCATATATTTTATAGGCATGCACCTAATAGTATAAAGGAGGATCAAAAAATATTGAGAGAGTACCATTTCTATATGAGTGATAATAAACTTCATTCATCTGAGTTCATCAAATATTGTTTCAAGGTCTTCTATGATCATTTAAAAGAGAGACAAATTCAAATGACACAACATTGGATATGGTCAAATAATTATACAAGACAATTCAAGAATGGTAGAATGTTCTATTGGTTGAGTAGGACACATAGGCACACTAATATCCAACATGTGTGGAGTTTTTTTGAGGTTGGACATGGTAAAGGAGAACATGATAGTGCTAGTGCATGCATGAAGAGAGCCCTTAGTAGAGAGCAATTAAAATTTCAGAAAAAAGGAGAAATTAAAAAATGCACATGAGATTGTGGAATGGTGTAACAAATTTTTATACATAGGATCAAGTTAGAACTCTACAATCAAATGTTTCTTCTGCCTAGTTGAAGAGAAGAATATCCTTTCAAGATATGACTATGACACAATTAATAGGTCAGCTAAATGACATTCATTGTAGAGTTCAAATTCTAACAGTTGGAATGTCATTTAGGAGTTCAAATTCTAACACTTGCACTATATGGACTAGCGAGCTTGCTTGTTTTTGTCAGTTTTGTCTTGTAGGTGAATGGGAAGAATGCAAGAATCTAGAATGGGTTGAAGATTGGCAACAAAAATCATTATCACCTATTGGCACACATTTTCAAAATGATAAACTAAATGAAGGCCAAAATATTACTTTTGCATCAGAAGACTATGGTCATATTTCAGACCTCATACAACCTAGCAAGCACAATTTAATTTAATTTTGTTGTGATCATGCTTCAATTTATATTATTTAGTTATGTACATGTCTTTAGTATATTATTTATATATGTACACATGTGACTAAAGTGTTTATGTACTTTATCCTATCTTGTAGGACATATTTATGTTTTTATTGCACCTAATGATAATAATGAACATACTAAGTATTGGCTAGCTAGATGTGTGGAACTTAAGAAAAATTGATATGTCATCAAGTAGATGATGATGGTTTTGAGTATCTAATTGGGTCTGTCATTGTAGCTGGCACCTGGCTACATACATACCTAACAAGAAGAAATGATTTACCAACATTTGAAGACTACCAATTCAAAAAGAAGATTTTACACTATTCTCATTTGGTTGTGGCAACAATTATCAAATTAGAAAGATACAAAGGGAGACCTGCCAATAAGGTATTATGGACAATTTTGATGGATGGGCATGAGACAATCATAAATGTATTACAAAAGAGAGAGGATTCAGATGGTATAGTGGCATGACTACATTTAAACCAAACACATGTAAGTTTTTTATTGATTGTGCTATTTTTATATATGTACTTATATAATTAAATTAAATGTATGTATGTGTTGTCAATAGAAAATTAGAGAACCTATATATACCTCTTATTCGTCTTAATTACAATTTATGCAAATTTAAATTTTTAAGGTGGATCGAACATCAACATCTTGTGCAATTAAACATAGTGAGTACATACAAATTACACATACTTACATAATTCAAATTGTTCATATTAATTTATGCCTTTATTAACATTTACAATTTTGTTTTGTAGGACCTCATTTGAAGAAATGTGTTGAACCAATTTTATAATTTGAGTTCACTTCTATTTATACCATTCACATTGTCTTACATATATTTTTAAACATGTTGTAAACATTTAAAAATAGGAGGTTACTTCTATTTGAAAGTTAAAGGTGTTCACTTGATATTATAAATTAATTTTCAATTCAAGTAATGACCTATTTTTTTCCATTGTACTTTTACATTCAAACATGTTTAGATTAATGTTCCTATATAAATAATTAAAATTATTGTTCATGAACCATATACTTACAAAATGTGTCATGACATGAATAAAATATGTCACATTAAAGAAAACAGTTCATATGTACAACATGATAACATAATAATCTATACTACATACACTAGCATGATAAGAAGTCATAAAAATATAGTACATGGTCTAACATTTCATAACATGATCTATAAAGTCAAAAAATACATATAATAGAGTTAATTGTCCTAATACAAAGTGTATCATAATAAACAATATGTGTTATAAAAACATAATCTTAAGGTGCCAAAATGACCTAATCTATCTAATCTACAATCCCCTTTACTCCACGTTAAGAGGACTCAGATGGATCATCTTGTGTAACATGAGGTGTCTCATCATGTGGGACATCCTGTGAGGTAGATGGATCATCCTGTGTAACATGAGGTGTCTCATCATGTACATGCTTAATTGAAATGGGTTTCAAAATCTAGCTTGCAAATAAATTAAATATTCACTACATAATAAAAATAATACCACATGAGATGGGTGTCCCTCTATAATAGGAGGAGGTACACTATAAGAGCTACCAAATGTGGCAGTGGTGAGGTCCTATAATTTACAACACATCAATTTTTAAAATTTGATAAAGAGCATAATGAACTATGTATGCACATAAATCACACTACTGACCTCAAAGGATGATGTATGTACCTCCATCTAGCTTAGTCTCATACTCTCAGCAACACTCATAGTGACATAGTCCTTAAATTATGGATACATAAGCCTTAAGTAAAAATTATATATACATGAAATACAAAGTACATAATTTACACTACATTTTCTATAAACTATAAAAACAAATATATCATACCTAAGTAGTAGCCAATGTCAAAGATGTATTTAACAATATGCTACCATGATGATCATCGACATGTCTCAAATGGTGAAAAGATGGAGTCAAAAATAAACTATACTAAGGCATATATGGATAAGTATGATCCATCTCCTATTTGTAAAACCAAAACACATAAAAGTTTACATGAATCAAAGTTGAAGATTATAAGTCAATAACAATGTGTACATAAAAATATGACAAATTATTTGTCTTGAGTCAAAAGTTCATACCATAGGTATTTGGGGTTGTGCCTTAGTGGTCAATGGATCATGACCTATACAAACATCAAACCATGTAGCATACGACAATCCCTACAAAATCAGATAAAAAGAACATATGAGCACATGTTATTAAATTTGAGTTTGAATTTACATTACTTACATTGTAATTCAAAGTGCATACCATATGAGGGATGCCAATGTCTATAGATCTTGAAAAAATACTACTACCTCCTAGGAGGAATAGTATCATCCATCCTCTGTTATTTCAAAATCAACATACATTAATATGGTTAATACAATTTTACACATGTATGTAAATAGTAAATAATTATGTACTTAATTTAAATTTTAATTAAAATTTTACCTGTTGCTCCTGACTGTCTTCAGGCTCTCCATGCAAAAGGTCAAAAAATGATGACACATCAATATCATCACTATCATCACCATGAGCAGCGTCTGCAACATCATCAAAATCAGCACCCTTAGCATAATGGTCATCATGTGCCACATCAACATGGCTCTAGGGGCCTCTACATATATCTCCACAACTAGTACAAATATGTCCAAGTGGACGAATAGTTGTTGCCTACATCTACTACTCTAGTAAATTTCCCAAAAGGGCACTCAATGAAATAAGAGCAGATGACATTGCTCGATGATGTTGTGGCACTAGGACGACTAGTGCAAGAAGAGGTACAAGAGGCTAAGGCTGTATGTGATTTCTCATATTATCACTCAGCTTTTCCCTAGGCCTATCCTAAGTCATCCCTCCACCAACCCCCTAAAATGATCTGATATAAAAATAATTGGGCTTCAAACCCAATTCAAATTTATCCCATAGTTTCCAAAGAAAGTACATGAGCACCTCATGATTTGTGTGTGGTGGGTGGTCAAATACCATCCACCACCACTCCTAAAAGTGTGTTGATATATGCAGATGCGTGCACCATCTAATTGAAATGTGAGGCTTCTTCTTGTTAATCTCAAGACCCATCTTAGGATTTATAAAATATTTAGTAAAATGTCCTTTATTTATTTTGAGCTAATTGACCTCTCTATAGGGTAGGCCATTAGAATAAACGACATGTATGTTTTGCCTCTATAATCTAAACCTATCGATGTCACAATCTAAATGCTCGATAGAGTGTACAATGCTTTGCATACTATCTACAAGGCAAAGTGGGGGGGGGGAGAGTGTGGAGTGCACCTTGCACTTAATGGTTTGAATATCATGCATGAGGTTGTGAAGGTTACGCCTCATGCTCTCCCTTAGATCCTCTGAGGTAGGTGTTGGAGCAGGACTAGGTGGTCATGGAGATGGGCGTGGAGGTGGAGGTGGAGGTGGAGATGAAGGGAGCAAAGGCAAGTGTGGGGCTAGGTCCATCATATATAATCTACATATATGTTTAAATAACATAAAATATCACAAAATTATTATTTAATAAAAAAAATCTAAAATATCAATTATATAAATGCACATCTTTAAAACCATATCAATTATGGAAATAAAGTTAAACACTTAAGTAAACTTTAATTAACGCTAATTGAACATTATACCAAATTTAAGCCTAATCGTAAAATAATACTCCAGAAAACTATTAATAAATCAATTTAAATGTGAATTCTAGAAATATCTTATATTTATGTTTATGATTATGCCTTGGCAAATTTACAACTAAGGTTAATTAAAACAATTAGGATTGAACATATAAATAAGATTGTAGTTTGGGTTAGGATTTAGGGTTATCCATTTAGAATTAGGGTAGAGTAATTAGCATTATGATCGAGGCACAAAATATGAATAAGTTTTTAAAAATTAGGATTAAAATTAGGGTTTACAAATTTTAGGATCACATGCTAGCTTTAAGGATTAAAATTTTTAATTATGGTTAAGATTGGGAAAATTTAGTGTTTAGTAATTTAGATTTTAGCATTTAGGACAATTATTGATCAATTAGGGTCTACCATTTATAATCATGGTTTGGTATTTAGAATTAGGGCAAGGGTAAAGATTATGGTATGGGTTTACATCATTAAATTAGAAACATGATTAGGATTATGGTATGCATTTTCTAGGAAATTTAATATGAGTGTTTAATATTTATATTTATATGTTTAGGATTGTGATTTAAAGCATTTATGATTAAGGTTTAATATTAAAACAATTAGGGTTTAACATAAATAAGATTGTGGTTTGGGTTACAATTAAGGGTTATCCATTTAGAATTAGGGTAGAGTAATTAACATTATGATTGGGGCACAAAATATACCATAAATTAATTTAATTACCATAAAGCTTACAGTTAGGATACCATAAACTAATTGTCAAAATATACCATAAATTAATTTAATTACCACAAAGCTTTTATATACCATTTAAATATTAATGTATGATTAGCATGCCATAAATTAATTGTCAAAATATACCAAAAATTAATTTAATTACCATAAATCTTAATATACCATAAGGTTTAATATTAAAACAACTAGGATTTAACATAAATAAGATTGTGGTTTGGGTTAGGATTTAGGGTTATCCTTTTAGAATTAGGGTAGAATAAATTTTAACATTAAATGATTGGGGCAAAAAATATAAGATTTAGGATTATGGCTACTATTTCAAGACTTATCATGTTTAAGATTAGGCATTAGAATTTAGAATTATGGTATAGGTTTTGATTTAGGATTGATGGATGATAATTTAAGATTATATAGTTTAATACTTATTATTCTAATGTTTAAAAATTAGGATTAGAATTAGGGTTTACATTTTAGTATCACGTTCTAGCTTTAAGGATTAAGATTTTTAATTATGGTTAGGATTAAGATTACTTTTCATTATGGGTATTGTTATGGTTACTTGGCTAGGGATCAAGTGCTAGGTTTAAGATTTGAAGTTACAATTAGAATTAGGGTTTTATATTTAGGATTAAGTTTATTAATGATTAAGGTTAGGTCTCTCAATTTTAATTATATAATGGTTAAAATTTTAATTAGTGTTAGGGTTAGGCTTAGAATTATGGTGAGAGTGAGATTTAACATCATGGTTAATACTATGCTTACAGTTAGTGTGTAGTTTTATAAAAAAAATATGGTTATTAAAATATTGAAAATGTGTTGTAAAGTTAATCTAACTAAATAATGAATTGATAAATGGATATGATGGTCCATATAATTTGGAGTAGGGGATTTAAAACTACATTTGATTTTGAAGGGAAACATTACTTATTGAAAATCACAAATAGAATTTAAGAGTTTATCTACATTTAAATATCATAATTAGGGCTAAGGTTGTGTTAAGGATAAATGGTTATGTATGATTATTTAGGATTAGAGATTTAGTTAATGCTAGGATTAAAGAGTTGAGATTACGATTAGAGTTACATGAATCTAGGGTTTAGAGTTAAAATTATGGTTTTAATGTAAGGGAGCACATTAAATACTTAGTTTTTTGTTTAGGGTTTAGATTAAATTATTGTATAGTTATGGTTAGGTTGAGGTTAGACTCAGGAATATAGTTAGTTTTACTTTTTATGTTATATGATTTACAAACTAATTTATAATTAATTATTATTTAGTTCAAATAAATCTAAAACATCAATGTAATTACATGTTTAAACAATCTAATTTACATCTATCTAATCATTTAACATTGTATTTTTTATTAAATACATCAAAACATCAATAATAATAATTTTTAAATGAGCATCTACCAAAAAAGTTAAAATGAACAGATACAATAATCTAAAGATAAAACTATTAACCATGGAAATTTGAAATTTTACATATTAAAACTGAAAAAATAATAAATTGATGGAATTATAAAGCATAAAACTAAAAATAATGAAAAAAATACTAGAAAATAAAGTAAAATACCTAGTACACTAGAAAAGAGCAACAAAGGGTCAATAGAAATCCAAAAATGGGCTCCCATTACTATTCTAAAATTGGTCTCCCTTTTTAGACACTAGTGAAAATGACTAAAAACCCCAAGAAGAGTGGGTTTTATAGTTTTTCATAATCAGGTACCCAATTTCTAAAATTGGGCACCTAATGTTTAAAATGAGTATGTTATTAGGTGGATTGGTAACTCCTTTGGGTAGTTCATAAAAGAAAACTCGATGGCTTGCTCAAAGATTAAGCTTGGCTTTGCCAGGATCTATGTTAATGTGGGAATGAATATACCCCTTCCCACCATGGTGGAACTGAGATCTAAATGGCTTACCTAGTTGCAATTTCTAGCTTATGAGAATGCTAGCCCCTTCTGCCAAAAGTGCAATAGCTTTGGACATTTTTTTGTTGACTACCCAATAGGTGAGAAATTCAAGAACAAGGTCTCAACCCCAAGTGTTGTGGTGGTGGAAAGCTCAACAACTATCAAGATAGAAGCTATCCCTAAAATCCTAAAAAACATAGAACCACTTAATTCAATGGATTCCTTGAGATAAATGAATCCCCCAATATTGAGGAGAAAAATAGTACCCTTGTGAAAGCACAGGTCAAGAGGCAAGGGTAGGAGAACACAGGTAAGTTGTCTAAGGCTTTGGAGAAGATTATGCATGAAGAGGGGGAAATTTTGGATATCCAGACCCTATAGATAATTTAGCTAGGTGAGGGGTTTTTGGGCAATGATATGGCTTTGACAAGAAATGAGAATGCTTGCAGCCCACTCCTAGATGTGAGAGCTTGGTCATTGTTCGAAAATGGAACCCTTGTGGTTTCCCTACCAAGCATTATTGAAGTTCTTTCACCAACTTCAAGGCATCTTTTTAAGAAGGATTTCAAATGGACAGTCCTAAAGAGGAAGAATAGAGAAGGGAAGAAAGCAGATGTTGAAACTGACAAGAGTGTTGGTCGACCTCTAATTAGGATCATTCATCAAAAGGAAATAGAAAAGAGATTGCTTAGATAAAACAAATAATGCTAAAGGAAACCCAGAGATGTAAAAGATGAAGGTCATATCCTAGAAAGTGAGAGCATTGAATAGCCCCAAGAAATAGTATGGAATCAAACAAAATGTCATTGAAGTCAAGGTTGATTTGATTCTGTTGTAGGAAGATAAAATGACCTCACAGGTCTTCTTGAGAATGACTAGTTATGTCTACCTAGGTGCTAGCTACACTTATTGTGAAGCTAATGGTGCTTCTAGAGGGATTTCCATGATTTGGAATCCTGATAAGGCATTGGGAGTGGATATCTCTACCAGCACCCATTTTCTTGCCACCAAATTCACCAACCAATCTAGCAGTTGGTATGTTTTCAATTTGTATGCCCCTAATACTCATAATGATAGGATTTTTTTTTTGAATGAGGCCACCTCTATGGCTGATTTTATAGGACCAAGAAATATCTTATGTGTGGGGGACTTCAATACCCCTTTGTACCCCTTAGAAAAGATGATGGGACTAGAGGACTTCTAGGATAGTATGCAAGATCTACATTGACATCAACCTCCAAGGCTCGTACTTCTCCTAGTCTAACAATAGACTTGGGAAAAACCTAATCTAGGTTAAGCTTGACATGGCCCTCATCTTTACTAGATGGAACATTCTTCAATATACTAACCTGGAGGCTTATCCTTATTCTATCTCGGATCATTCTATGCTTTTGTTCTCCTAGACACAAAGTCTAACTAGACGATAGCCTTTCAAATATGAGATTATGTGGTACTTGCATAATGATTTCAAAGATTGTATTGCTCATTGGGTGAAGGACTTGGTTAAAGGTATGACCATGTTCTAAATTTCCTGAAAACTAGAGACAATCTAAAAGGAGGTTAAGGTATTGTGCAAATAGTCTTTAGGGATTTTAGCCAAAGAAAAGAAGTTGGCTGACCTCAAAAATCAAATCATGCAAAGTCGATCCAAGGTGGTGCAGTTGCTGGAGGAAAGGGAGTGCCAACAAAAATGGAACTCCCTCCTTAATAAGAAGGAAATCTTTTGGAAATAGAGATCTCGGGTCTAATGGCTAGAGGAGGGAGACAAAAAAATGACATTATTCCATAGATCGACATCAAGGAGAAAAAAGAGAAACTCTATAAACTTTTTAGAGGATGATAATAATGAGGAGGTAACTAATTTGGACCAAATAGAAGACTCAACACCTATTTGCAAGAAATGTATAATCCCCCACTAGAGTGATATCCTACAAGCTTTCGAACCTATGATTGATGACTAGATGAATAAGGGGATAATGTGTAAGGTCAAAGAGGAAGAAGTTAGAGTGGCTATTTTCAGTATGAATTAGTACAAAACCCCCAGCCCCGATAGGTTCCCCATTGCCTTCTTCCAAGTTTTCTAGGCCATTTTTAAGTATGACATTGCTCATGTTGTATGAGGCATTTTCAGAATGGGGAAGCTACTGAAGGAACTCAATCAACCCTTCATTGTTCTCATTCTTAAGTCTAGGGACCCCCAAAGGATGGAAGACTTCAGACCTATCAACATTTGTAATACTATCTACAAGATCTTTAGAATAGCTTTGTGCTCAAAAGACAGATTCTTGATGTGGTCATAACTACTCATGAGGTGATACACTCAATGGAAAAATCTAAAAACCTAGGTATGGCCCTTAAACTTGATATTTCTAAAGTCTATGATAAGGTAAGTTTATTTGCCATTCTTGCCAAGGTTGGCTTTAATGAGAGGGTCATAAGAATTATAAGAATGTTGTGATTTTTGTTACCTTCTTAGTGATTGTTAATGGTGCACCAGATAACTTCTCTTCCTCTCAAGGTCTTTGTCAAGGTGACCCCCTATCACCTTATCTCTTTATTATTATAGTGAAGGTTTTAAGAAAAAAGCTTGTCTCTTTATCTAACTCTAGAAGAATTAAGAGCATTAAGCCTGCTTCTTGGTGCCTTCCCCAAGTCTTACAATAGTTTTTGTTTGATACTTTTCTTTGTTGATTCTCCTACATCCACGAAGCTAGAGAGTGGAAAGACATGCTAAATCTATATGCTCTAGTCTTTGGCCAATGCATAAACTACCACAAAAGTAAAATTTATTTTTTCAACACTTGTGCTAGTCTATGAGAGAAGGTTATTGGTATCCTTGAGTGCTAGGAGGCAACCCTCCCTAATACCTATCTTGGTCTACCACTCACCATTAAGGAGTCCCCAAACAATTTTTGGAATGGTCTTGTAGATCATCTACAAAGAAATTTGGTACGCTAAAAAGGGAAAATATTGAGTAATGACGGGAAACTTCAACTCCTCTCAGCCTCCCTACAAGGCATCTCAATGTATTTCCTATCTATTTTCAAAATCTAAGGTAGATTTAGAGATATCAATGACAAAATTTAGCATAATTTCCTATGGTCTGGAACTGAAGAAAAGGCAAGAATGAGCTTGGTTAGCTGGGAGAAATTTTGCAAACCTGAAGCTCACGAAGGACTAAATCTAAGAAGAATTGGACAATTGAATAAGGCTCTATTAACTAAAACTAGTTGGAAGTTGGTGAACTCCCAGGCTAGCTGAAGTAACATCATAATGGCCAATTACTTTGGGGGATTGTCTTCTCACCAATTTAAAGGGGCACAGGCTCTACTGTAGAGCTCTAAGGTCAAAAATAACATTATTAACACCTGTAATATCCTAGGAAAGGGGTGTCACTAGATAATGGGGAATGGTAGTTCAATAGATTTCTAGGAAGATCACTAGATCCACAAGGACCCCCTCAAGCAAACTAAATTTTCCCCTCTGTATGAAATGTGCACTAGAATTTATGGCCCTCAAACTAGGGGCTTTATCATCCCTGAAAAATAATGGATCACTTTTTAGAATCTCTAGCCAAGGGAGTTAAGTTTAGCTTAGGAACTACAAGATCTCTTGCACACCTATAGGATTTCGTTCATCCTAGTTAAGGACTTCTTGGTGTGGAAACTCACACCCTCAAGGGAGTCTACGGTTAAGTCTACTTATCTCAGTGGGTTGGCAGGGTAAGGACTACAAGTTGATTGGTGAAAAGCTTGGTACCCTTGGATACTACCTAAAATAAACTTCTTTTGGTGGTTAGCTTTGTATGGGTTGATCCTCACTATTGACAACCTCTAGTGGCATGGTTGCCAACTTGCCAACTATTTCATTTTATGCCTTGAAGATTCTACATCAATTTCGCACTCACTCATCTAATGTCCCTTTTCCATGGACATGTTGAGGGAGGTTCTTTCTTTATGGGGAGTCAGTTGGTGTGTGGATAATGAGTTGAAGCAATTTAACCACTAGGAGGGCCTAGCTACCCACCTTTATCTCAAAAACCTTTGGTCAATTCTCCCACCTTATGTCTCATGGAAAATATGGAAGGAGAGGCACAATAAGATTTTCAAGGAGCAAGTAGTAGTGGGATCTGGTGTTGGAAACCCCCCCCCTCCCCTAAGTGAAACTGATAGGAACTAGGCATTGGCTTGGGACATGGGACTGATTGTGGCATAGTTTGACAATTCCAAAGTCTAGGCAAGAAAGGAGATGGTTTGGCACCCCCCTCCACCCCGAGTCCTAGATAAAGTTAAATTTTGATAGGTCAGCCATGATTGGAAACACTACTATCAGTGGTATCCTCTAGAATAGCATGGGAAAGTTGGTGGCCACTTATTCTGGTAACTTTTTTGAAGGTTCTAATAACAAAGTTGAAGTGATTGTGCTTCTCTAGGGTCTGAGAATAGTGAGAACTCAGGGAGTCACCAAGCTGATCATAGAGGGGGACTCTATGCTGATCATCAAAGCTGTTAAGGGAGAGGGAAAATGCAATTGGTTGATTAAAATCATTATTGATGAAATACAAAGGATAATGGAAGATTATCAAGATATCCACATGGCACATATAGATCAAGAAGGAAACAACATTGCAGATGACCTTGCGAAAGCTAGCCATGGTGTCATGTTGTTAGTGTAATGGGATGACACCATTTTATTGCCATCATCAAATCAAGCGGTGATGGAAAGGGAGTGTACCCTCAATAATGACACATGAAATATCAAATTAGGTGGTAGGTCTCCTTTCCTAAACATGGTCACCAGAATGTGGTGCTTAGCAAAGGGTTTTTTTGGCATGTTTGGATGTTTATTAACATTTATGTTCCAACTACCATGAACATTGATGACTATAGTAAAAGGATGCAAAGGGACGATTTGACAAGATTTAAAGATTGATTTTGTAATTATCATCAAGAGAAATTGTTTAATTCCCATAATTGGTATAGCTAGTGATGATCATTTATAGATGGAAATGATATGTGCACATGTATTATTTTGGGAAAATTATTGGTTTCTTGGGAAACATTATGGATTCATGATTACTATGCAATAACTTTTCATTTTCTCCATTGTGGCTTGGCATTTTATATCTTGCAACTCCTAAAACTAGTTCAAGGCTATGTCATTAGAAGAGTTGGTTGTGGACCTAGGTGATGATATGGGCATTGGTAACCATATTGAACTAGTGGGTCTGGAGGAGTGTATTAGTAGTAGTGAAGTGGAAATGGTCTACTTGTTGAAGGGAGGGATTTTACCTTATATGGAGGGCATGGTTAAACACAACTAGGTCATCTCGATGTAGTTCTATCAAACCTGGAAGGATAGAAAAGTTATGATCAATGGCATGAGTTTTGAGATTTCTAAAGAAAACATTGTGAGGGCTAGGGATTTTCCACTGGATGGCAAGAAATAGTAGAGGCAAGGTAAGGTTAATGAGGAGGTGAGTTTGTAGAAATTCTTCAAATCCAAGGAGGAACCAATGAAATTGTGTGGTGGGTTTGTGCATGTTATCCTCCCTAAGCCTTGGGATACCATCTGCTACACGATCATCAAATACATTACCTTGAAGGACCGCTATTAGGTGCTATATTATTATCATTTTCCTATCCTAAATCATTTCAAAAATCTTGACCTTATCTCCTTTTAATTTCTATTACTGTGTTCATTGGAGGATAGTATCTTTAAGGATAGAAGGAAACATGAGGGTAAAGCCTTCTACCTTATTCACAAGGGCCTAATGAATAAAATTTTCATCTAGTACCTAGCTTAGAATCCCCCTTCTCCTGGTCAACCCCCTAGCCTCTATCACCCCTCAAACCTCCCTGGACCCCAGCCCTAGCTCTACTCTTAAGAGGCTCAAGAAAAGTCATGCCACTATAGTCAAAATTAACCCTAAGGTTAGAGTTAGCATTATTGAGTCAGACTCGGATTCCAAAAAGGGCAACTAGTGTGCTAGGAGAACTAGCAAGTGTCTCTAGATGGAGAAATTCAAGTAAACCCTAAAGTAAAAATCCATCTCTGGCTCCTTTGATAGTGAGGAGAAACTTTTTTTTAAAAAGACACCAGTAGGACATCAAACCTAGGCCCATCTCTATCAACCCTTCCCATGTCTTTGATAACTTGGAAGCTACCCTAGCTTGTATTAGGGGGGACAGACCTTGCTTCTCCTAGGAAGACTAACCCTAAGGTTACTGGGAAGAAATCAAAACATAGTCACAACAAGATTTGATTGGAGAGGCTTAAGATGGCAATGAGGGACCTTGTGGATAACTATACCACTATATACCATAGATTCAAAACTGTGGTGGAACTCTCTACCAAGGTTATGAACTCTATGGCCACAACCCTCTACTTCCTATAGAATAGCAAAAAGGAACAAGACCTGGGAAAGACTACTAAGACAACCCGATCCATTTGTTGGTTCTTGGCAAAGGATTAGTCGAAAACCATCTTGGACAAACTAGTGAAAGTGGAGGAGGAGGATGTGATAGGGGAAGCTTCTGCAGAAAAGAATCTTCTTCTTGAATGGTTACTAGGAGAAGGAAAAGATTATGTCTCTAGACTTTACACCCCATAGTGTTTTTTGGACTATGTCGATTAAGTGGACCAATAGAAGTGATTTTTTTAAATGTTCCTAGTTTATTATTCAGTTTCTTATGCATAGTAGCTTAAGGACTATCGTTAATGATAATTTGGCTCTTAAAGTTTTATGGTTTTCGATGTTTAAAGTTGGTATAGGAGAGACTTTTGGGAGGTAACCTCTGGCTCATTCTCAACCTTATTTGTACTTTAGGGTTAGCACCCCTTCTTTTTGGCTCCTATTAACTACTTTAAAAAAATAAAAATTAATGAATGTAGAATATTATGATGCACAAAAGGCTACAATGGGTGGTGTTTCCTTCATTGTGACTCCATAATCAATCTCAACTATTATGGGTCTGAGTATGGAAGGTGGGAGGATTTTGTGAAATATGAAGATGTCACTCAAAGAGGCTCTTGAGCATTTTTTGGGCTTGGGTGAGAAAATTCCTAGACTGCATTCTAGTTTCAACAAAGAAGCTATCAAGGCGATGTGGTGAAAGTAGTCAAGGTACTCATTCAATTCTTCACTTGTGAAGAAAGGTATAAGTAGTTCAATTGCTTCCTATTTCCTATGCTTATCCACTTTCAATGGAATATTTTTTTGTTTTCCATTTTGGATTTATTCCTCTATTTATGTTTCTATAGATAAATTCAAAGTGAAGGGTTATCTTTTGAAACACTAGCTGATTATTAATATAATTCATGACTTTCATAGGAATCTAGTGCAGCAAACTTCCCCTTGTTTGGTGCAAAAGTTGAACAATTAGGTTTCCCTAGCCATTTATTACTTGTTTAAATAGGCTTGTACCCCCATTACTCTCAAAAACTCTTCTAGGATTTTTATGTGTGTTCTTTCCCACCCCACCTCCCATAAAGCTAAGAGAATAAAAGAATGCCCCCTAGAACATCAAGAGGAAACTATTAAGGTTTAGGAGGACTCTAAAAAGGGCTTGTCCTCTGATACTAATAGTAAATAGACCCCCAAGAACTCATCCTCCTTTTTCAATCCCTTATCCCTAGTTCTACTATGTTCCCCCCTTCCCCTTGTCATTGATTTAAGCTACCTTGGTGACCCTAAAGTTTCTCAGGAATACTCATCATGACCTATTCCTAGAAAGGAAGATGGCTTTGTGGATTTCAAAACTCTTACCTTACATTTGACAAAGATAGGTATATGCTATAATAGACTAAAGGTAGTGGGGAGTTGGTTACAATTTTGAATGTATATAACTAATTGGAGGTTATTGTTGAAGTGAAGCACAAAGCTAAAGATTATATGATGCATTGCAAGGATGAAGCCTAGTGGGAATTTGGTTAGGTGTTGGGTGATATATTGCACAACTAGGAGAATCTTTAGAAGGAGGTGGTGTATATTAGGAATAGACTATCTTTGGAAGAAGAAAAGAATAATATCTTGATGACTATGAGAAAAACTCTAGATTGGTTGGGGGACCAAATGAACAATCTAGTTTCTGACCATAATTTTATGCAAGCCAAAATGGAGGCTGAAAATGGTGGTCTAAACCTATAGTGTTGTTTAGTGTGCAGCCTGATTAGTCCCCAAGTGGGAGATTGTAATAATATTGGACTTGCAGTTTGGTGGACATAGCCCAGGGATTGGGTGAACCACATTAAATCTTGGTACCTTGTGTTCATTTCTGTGTGATCTATTATTTTTCTGTTATTGGTTATATTTGCATGTAGTTTTTTTTTTTGTCCATGGTTTTGATCCTAACAAGTGGTATCAGAGCGAGGTTGTCTTTTCAGTTATCCTCTGTAGGAAAGTCTTAAGGTTAAGTGGGAGTCTCACAGTTGAGTGGGAGTGATGGCAGATGAGGGTAAGCTGAGAGTTGATAGGTTTAATGGGTAGAACTTCCAGTTATGAAAGATGCAAATGGAAGACTGTCCTTATCAAAAGGATTTATGGAAGCTGTTGGAAGGCAAAGCCAAGAATTAGGGATCCATTTCAAATGATGAATGGGATCTTTTGGATAGAAAGGAACTTGGAAGCCTTTGGTTATGCTTGGCACCATCAGTGGCATTTAATATTACAAAAATGAAGATAATAGAAGAGTTGATGAAAACCCTAGCGACACTGTATGAAAAGCCCTCCACTTCAAACAAGGTATTTCTCATGAAGCATTTATTTAATATGAAAATGGTAGAAGGTGGATCTCTTGCAGATCATTTAAATGAGTTTAATACTATTACTAGTCATTTATCTTCTATGGGTATCAATTTTGATGAAGAAATTAGGGCTCTCTTGATTTTATGTTCTTTTCCTGAAAGCTGGAATGGCTTGGTAATAGCAGTGAGTAATTATGTTCCTAAATCTAGTACCCTAAAATATGATGATGTGATCAGTGTTGTTTTGAGTGAAGAAACTCATAGAAAATTCTCAGGTGGATCTACATCAGGAAATGTTTTGAATGCACAAAATAGGGGCAGAATGACTGAGAGAGGAAGTAACTCTGGAAATTGTGGGAAATCAAGAGGAAAGTCAAAGGGGAATAGGTCTCAATCGAGAGGACCCAACGACTACTGGTACTATGGGAAACTAGGTCATAAAAAGAAAGATTGCTAGAATCGAAAGAAAAATGAAGGAGACAAATCAAATGGAGACAAGGAGGCAAATGTGGTAAGTAACAAATCCAAAGAGGATGCTTTGCTTTTGTCTTTAGAAAGTGTTGATGATTCATGGGGTTTAGATTCTAGTGCTTCATTTCATGCTACACCTCATAGAGGTTATTTCATTGATTATGTCCAAGGGGATTTTGGGCTTGTTTATTTGGGGGATAGTAAACCCTATCAAATTGTTGGAAAAGGAAAAATTAACATTAAGTTGCAGAATGGAAATCATTGGCTACTACATGAGGTAAGACATTTTCCAATGTTGAGTAGGAATTTAATTTCAGTAGGGCAACTCAGTGATGAGGGTTGTGTAGTTACTTTTAATGATAAAAATTTGAAGATTTTAAAAAGTTCCCCTGTAGTAGCAAAAGGTGTGAAATTAGGCACCTTATATCTTTCTACAAGTCATATTGTTCCTTCTACTTTGATTATTTCAGAGAAAAATGAATGTTCAGGAACAATTGCTACAGTTGAGCAGAGAGAACAAATAGCTGTTGTAGATTCTGCTATAGCACTATGCCACAATAGACTTGGGCACATGAGTGAGAAAGGTATGAAAGTACTTCATTCAAAGAAAGTTTTACTAGGTCTAAAATGTGTTAATATGGATTTTTGTGAAAGTTGTGTGTATGGAAAACAAAAGAGAGTGAGTTTTGTAAAGATTGGGAAGGACAACAAAAAGGAGAAATTAGAGCTTGTGCATTCAGATGTATGGGGACTGGCTCAAGTATCTTTCCTTGGTGGCTCTAATTATTATGTTACATTTATTGATGATGCAACTAGAAAAGTATGAGTTTATTTCCTTAAACAGAAATCTGATGTATTTCAAACTTTTAAGAAATGGAAATGCTTGGTTGAAAATGAGACTGGTAAGAAATTAAAATGTCTCAGATTTGATAATCGTGGTGAGTATTGTAGTCATGAATTTGAAGATTATTGCTCCACTAATGGTATTCATAGACAAAAAACTATTCCAACAACTACACAGGAAAATGGAGTGACTGAACGCATGAACAGGACTATAATGGAGCGCACAAGGAGCATGAGGTTGCATGTTGGGTTGCCCTTACACATGTGGGCAGAGGCTATCAATACTATTGTATATTTAATTAATAGAGTTCCCTCTACTCCTTTGGGCTATGGTATTCCAGAGGAGGCATAGACTAGTAAGAAGGTGAGTTATTCTTTTCTCAAGACCTTTGAATAGTTGTGAAGATTTTGCTCATATAGACTCTGAAAATAGAACTAAGCTAGAAGCTAAATCAAAGAAATGTGTCTTTGTTGGATATGGCATTAATGAATTTGGTTATAGGCTTTGGGATTTTGAAAATCATAAAATTGTAAGAAGTCGGGATGTCATATTCAATGAGAAAGTGTTGTACAAAGATCTGTCGCAGCAACATGAGAAGAAAGAAGATGATTATGTACTGTTGGATGATACTCCAAAAGTTGATGTTCCAACCATTCCTCATGATGTGCAACAACCACAACAACAAATACCACACACACTGGTGAATGTTAGATGGTCAACAAGGCAAATTAGACCTCCACAAAGATTTTCTCCCTCTTTGTATTCTATTTTACTTGCTGATGCTTGTGAACCTGAAAGTTATGATGAAGCTGTGTACGTGTATACTAAGATTCAGTGGGAGTCTGCAATGAAAGATGAAATGGACTCTTTGTTGAAGAATAAGACATGGGATTTGTGCAAGTTGCCTGCAAGTAAAAGATCTTTACAGAATAAGTGGGTTTATAAGTTGAAAGAAGAGGAAGGAGGTAAGAAAAGATTTAAAGCTAGGTTACTTGTAAAAGGATTTGCACAGAAAAAGGGAATTGATGAGATATTTTCTCCTGTTGTTAAAATGACTTCTATTCGTATTGTTTTAAGTCTTGTGGCTACTAAAGATTTGCATTTAGAGCAGCTTGATGTTAAAACAACCATCTTTCATGGTGATTTGGATGAAGAAATATATATGGCTCAGCCACAGGGTTTTGAGGTCAAAGGTAAGGAGAACTTAGTGTGCAAATTGAAGAAAAATTTATATGGCCTGAAGCAAGCACCTCAACAATGGTATCTAAAATTTGATAGCTTTATGCATGAGCATGGATATAATAGGTGTCATTAAAAATATTGTGTTTATTTTAAGAGGTTGGATGATGGTAGCTACATTATTTTATGCTTATATGTTGATGATATGCTTGTAACTAGGTCTAACATGGATAATATTAAGGGGCCAAAAAGCTAGTTAGCACATGCATTTGCTATGAAGGATTTGGGGGCAGAAAAACAAATCCCTGGTATGAAGATTTGCAGAGATAGGAAGAGCAAAACATTGATGCTATCTCAGGCTGATTATGTTGAGAAAGTGTTGCAACGTTTCTCTATGGAGAATGCTAAAGCTATCATCACACCTTTACCTAGTCATTTGAAGTTGACTAAGGAGATGTGTCCCAAGACACAAGAAGAGGAGGATAAGATGTCCAAGGTACCTTATGCTCCAGCTAGAGGAAGCTTGATGTATGCTATGGTATGCACTAGGCCAGATATTGCACATGCAGTGGGAGTCATTAGCAGGTATATGAGTCATCCAAGAATTGAGCATTGGAATGCAGTCAAATGGATTCTCAGATATTTGAGAGGCACATCCAATAAGTGTTTACACTTTGGTGGCTCTACTAATGATTTGCAGGGCTATGTTGATTTGGATTTGGTAGGGGATATTGATACCAAATGGAGTACTATAGGTTATGTCTTTACTATTGGTGGGGCAGCCGTGAGCTGGGTTTCTAGGTTACAGAAGATTAATGCTCTATCCACTACAAAGGCAGAGTATGTTGCTGCTACAGAGGTAGCTAAGGAGATGATATGGCTTCAGTTCTTCTTGAAAGAATTGGAACATTCTTAGAAGGATAATTATTTGTTCACAAATAGTTAGAGTTCCATTCATCTTGCAAAGAATTCAGCTTTGTATTCTAAGACCAAACACATACAGTTGTGGTACCATTTCATTCAGTCAGTTTTGGAGGATGGATAGTTAAAGCTAGAGAAGATACATACCAATGACAATCTAGTAGATATGTTGACAAAGGTTGTAACAAGGTTGAAGCTGAACTCCTCTTTAGCTTCGGTTGGTCTCCTAGACTGAACATGAATAAAAGAATAGCAGAGTCTAGGGTGGTTTGATCTTGTGGGAGCCCCATGTGGTAGTGGTATTGCTACAGGATCAGTCTCCAAGTGGGAGATTTTTGTTTAGTGTGGAGCCTGATCAATCCCCAAGTGGGAGATTGTAATAATATTGGACTTACAGTTTGGTGGACATAGCCCAAGGATCGGGTGAACCACATTAAATCTTGGTGCCTTGTGTTCATTTATGTGTGATCTATTATTTTTCTATTATTGGGTATATTTGCATGTAGTCTTTATTTGTGTCCATGGTTTTAATCCTAACATATAGCTAGAAGAAAAGTCAGCAAATAAAAATCACAAGGTAGAGACCCAAACTAAGGAATAGGGAAATATGTAGGCTTCTCAAGGGATGAGTGTGGAAATGTCTTTCCACCCACTTAAGCACTCCTTCCTAGACTATCTCAAATAGTTGTAGAAGTCATGGCCTGGCCTTCTAATCTTTTTTCTCAAGTTGTTGCATGTTGAGTTCTTGGTAGTTGGTTTATGATTGTTTCAAGATTATTTGTTTTGTGGATTTTTTTGGTTTGGTGTGATTGGCATAGTTTGTAATAGTCAGTCCTTGTTGGTTGTAACTTGATCTATTTTTTGGCCTTCTAAGAGGTTGATATCAATTTTTAATGGCCACCCAACCAATTGTATTTTTCTAATCTTCTGCCTTTTTGATCTTCAATAGTTTTTATTGTTTATTCTAGTGATTAGTTGTAACTACTCATGACCTTACCTCTATGTCTTAAAGACATGATGTTAAATGTTTTGTAAGGGTTCAGGCCCTATCCTAACTTACCTGTTCAAAACAAATAAAGTAATAATCATAAGGCTTACATAACACCTATATGTCTCACGAGTGTGGGCAGTCTGCTAGGGTTTCAAGTTCTAGAGAGAATCTAAAGGAGGAATTCGACGTTGATGATGACTCGGATAAATTTTTTTGGACTCTATATGGGAGCTAGATCTATTTTTCACCCCTATATTTCCACAAGGGGGATCTTAATTTTTGTGTGTTGCAGTCTATAGTTTTGGCTACCTCCACCTTGGACTATGGGGTAGAAGCAAGAAATTGGGTCTCAAAATTGTGGAAGTTCACGGATTGAGATCATACTCTTTTATAAACAGGTATCCAATTTTTAAAAAGAGGCACTTGTATTAGGTTTCGATGGCCCATCTTAATTTCAAAAAATGGGGACCCATTTTTTAAAGCCGTGAGCCCATTTTTTTAAAATTAGGTGCCCATTTTTTATTTTTCAAAAGCAGGTTCCCATTTTTTATTTTCAAAAAATGGGTGCTTGTTTTTGGAAATGGAGAAATTTAAATATTTTAAAAACAAGTATCTATTTTTAGAAAATAAGAAATAGGTGCCCATTTTTCAAAAATTGGGTGCTCATTTTTTATTTTGCTAAGGCATTAAATTGACAAATTTAGGTCTCGCCACAATTTTTAGAGGATCTTCCCAATCAAATTTTCTCATAAAACAAAAACCCATTAGAGTTCTCACTATCTTAATTTCAAAAATATAAATTTAATAGTGTTATGATTTTATTTATTATTTTTGTATTATTTTTAATTAAAGGTGGTACCTAAATGTAAAATAGCAAGCTTCACTAAAACTTTAATAACTTTATTATTTATGGGTTTTATTAAATTAATTTATACATCATCAATATATAAAATTCTTTTGAAGATGTTTTTACAAAAAAAATGAAAAAGGTGAAATTTTGATCAAATTATGGTGACTGTACATGAGAGGTTTTAAAATTTACCTTTATAGCCAATTAAAAATTAATAATAAGAAAGTTATTCAATAAAAAATTAAGGAAACATATTGTCATTAATCATTGGTGTGTTAGGTAACTACCTTTAAAATTATTTACAAAAAATCATTTATCTGTGTCAAATTATGGTGTCCATACATGAGTGTGGTATGTCCTGAAATAGGCATTTTGAAAAAGTGGTTTTAAAAGATCCATACCAAAACTACAATCTTTCATATGGGTATACGAATAAATTACATATTCAAAAATTAGATTTTGAGCACTTAATATTTTAGTTATGAAGCTCTTTCATATCCAATATCTAAATGTCTCAAATTTTGAAGTCAATTGATGAAAATTTTTAAAAATAGGAAAAACACTTCATATTTTTGCCGAAAAGTGAGACCTAACTGCTTGCACTTACCTTGTGTTGAGCGATAACTTCCATTCTTAGGAAGGATTCTTGCTAGCTCTTTTTCTAGTTAGGAGCAGTATGGTTTGGCTATGAGTACCTTTGCCTTAACTAGTGAGTATGGTGTCTCTTAGCTTGTTTGAAATTGCTATCTTGGGGATATGTCTACTTATGGAAGGGACAAGGGTGGATGGCTTCTGGTGGGCAGTGTTAGTGGTAAGGGTGAGAAGGATTTTTCTTTGGACGGGGGATTTCCTCTATTATTTATTGCTTCATTTTAGGAGTGTTGAGCTTCCTTGGGTCTCTCCTACACTTTTCTTCTCTGGTAGTTTCACTCTCCACTCACAAGGTTTCTCGATTGGGAGTTTTAGAGGGGGTTTGCAACTGCTACTCTCCTATGGATTCAAAGAGTTTTCTACCTCGTAGTCCCCCTTGTTTTTTGATGTAGGATCATCCTAGGGTTGTTATAAATTCTAGATGTTGGAGGTATTTTAGCTTTGGAGTTGTGGACTTGGTCACCAAAGGAGAGGTGCTCAGTCATTGCTAGGTGTAGTATTGGTTGAGGAGCTCGGTCAATAAATGGGACTCAGTCCTTGAAGGCTTTCTCGATATCTACATTTTTTTCTTAGCATATAGTATTATTTTTGGCATGCTTGTGGGATCTCAACGATGCTTGTGGTTTTACTGACTCTCGACAACGTGGCTTGTAGGATGGAGTTCTTGTGGATTTTTTGGAATGATTTGGTGCATTTATTGTATGAGGATTGAGATCATGACATGGATCAATCATTAGAGTTTGTGTGCAACTATCTTGGTCTTGTTTAATTGTTCTTGATGTATTTAACAAGTGTTGTAATTCTTTCAAGAAATTTGGTATTTAATATCTGTTGGAGGTCAACTTATGGCTCAACATGTATTTAATGTAAGAGTTTATTTAATTTGTAGCTTACTAGGTTGAGTTGTGGCATAGTTGGGTATAAGTAGGGGGTATTGTAGAGTCCTAAGTCATAATCATCTAGCTTGGAGAAGAGGATGTGACAGAGGAGTGAACTTTGAAGAGCTAGTAGGTGAGGCTTGGGGAACAAGGAGATTTCTTGGTGTCTTGGGAGCACAAGTTTAGATTTTCCTTGGAGGTTTCTACTAGAGTGTGGATCTAGACTAGTTAGGTTTCTATTGGATCTTAAGGGATCTTGTAGAAATATTACTTGCTTTCTATTTGGCCATAACTGGAGAGGCCTTACAGCCTAGCACATTGCATGTAATTAGTTATTTTATGAATAAAGAGTTATGATTTAGCGTCAAATCTTGTATCTTGTGTTGTATTTTAGTTGTGTAGTTATTTTTTGGGGGCTACAAAATCTCCTTAGGATATTCTCTTTCCTTGCGCTACATCATATGGTATAAGAGTAAAGGTTTTCCTAAGCATGAAGACATATTATTGAAGCTGAGGCATTTTTCACACGGACTTAGGGTGAAGGTTATTTGATCAAAGGTTGGATCTGGTTGAATTATTGTAAAGGGTTTGTGAATATCTTCGAAGATGCATCTAAGATAATTGTGTCCTAGGGTGATTGAAGATCTTGGTGATGTTGTGGAAGCAAGGATCTCAGAGAAGATTAAAGTAGAATTTAGATCTGAGATGGCACAAATGAAGAGTGATATGATCATTGAGATCATAAGTGGTATAGGTGATGTACCTTAGCATGTGGGTACTAAAGATGGTTATGAGGAAGTTGTTGAAGACTTTGAGGTTGCTAGATGAAGTGATGAGAACATAACTGATCATGTGGAGAGACCTATGGGAGATAGGGTTGGTCAGTTTCCTAGACTTAGATCTTAGTTAAAGCTAAAGCATAAGATGGAGGATTCTAATTTCTTAGGTACTTTTAATCCTCAAAACCTAATTGGTTGGATTGGTGAATTGGAAGACTACTTTGAGCTTGAGGATATTGAGGATCCACTCAAAGTAAGGTCTGCACAAACTAAGTTTAAATGACATTATTCTATTTGGTGGAAAGAACTACAAAGGGATAGAGAGGAGGAAGGTGAAATGAAGATCACTAGATGGAGGTTGATGGTAACTAAGTCGATAGATAAGTTCATTCCTATTGATTATGAACTTGAGTTATTTAAAAATTTGTAGAATATGAAGCAGAAAGATATGACTTTGAAAGATTATACAGAGGAATTCTACAAGTTGACTATTGAGTCTAGGCATAGAGAGTTGTCTAAGGAGAAGGTGGCTAGATATATTAATGGCTTGAGATTCAATATTTAGGATGAGGTTGGTATGTTGAACATTTCTTTGGTTGAGGATGCTTATCAGTATGCCTTGAAGGTAGGAGACAGGTTGAAGAGCAAGAATCAAGGTAGTTCTTGAGGGAAGGAGAAGTAGGACTACTCAGCAAAGGTTAAACCAAGTGCTAAAGATGAACCAAAACCTATTGACTAGAAGAGAAGGATGGGAAGAGGTGAGTTTAAGGGTACTTATTTCAGATGTCATGAAGAGGGACATAGAGCTTATAAATTTCCTAAGGTTGGTGATAGATGAGTTGTTGTGTAAGAGGCTGAAAACCCTACTAGTGAACTTGAGCAAGGAGAGAATTTACTAGCTCACTAAGTATTAATCGGTCAAAAGATGTTGAAATATTGTTAGAGGATTAATTTATCAATACTCATTCTAAGTATGGTGGTAAAGTCAACAATGTCCTTTTGGATGGTGGTAGTACAAATAACCTTGTTGTTGAGGAGATGGTTCAGAAACTTGGTTTAAAGAGAGTGACACATTGTTATCCTTATAGGATTGGTTGGCTACAAGGTGAACATGCTTTGGAAGTGAGGGAGCAATAAATTGTTCATTTCCAAATTGGGCAGTGTAAGGATCAAGTGTTGTGTGATATTGTGGACAGGAATAGTTGCCATTTGTTGCTTGGTAGACCTTGATAGTATGATTATAGGGTTGTGCATGATTGTGTCAAGAATGTGTTTACTATTGTGAAATGTGGTATGAAGTATTCCCTAATACCTTTGTTGAACGAAGAGCTCGATAGCAAGAATATGAGTATTAGTAGTCAAGTTGAGCTTAAAGGATTTTGAGAGGATTAGAGATTAGCATGGAAAGAAGAGTTATAACACACTAATGATGGATGTGAATAAGAAGAAGCGGAACAAGGGAAAGAGTGTAAAAGTTGAGGACTTAAAGGATATGCATGTAAAGAAACAATTTTAGATTTATGTGTTGAATCTCATAAGATGTTCTTCCATATACTATGAACATCTTTTTGAACCTAGGGTGTCTGACATTGGAGCATCCTAGGTTTGTTAGCAATTCTACATGTTGGAGTTATTTTGACTTTGGAGTTGTGCACTCAGTCACCAAAGGAGTGTTGCTTGGTCATTACTAGGTGTAGTAATAGCCGAGGAGCTTGGTCAATAAAGGGGGATTGGTCATTAAAGGCTTTCTCAACATCTATATTGTTTTCCTTAGTGTTTACTATGTTTCTTGGAAATTCTTGTGGGAGATCAATGATGCTTGTGTTTTGCTGACACTCAGTACTGTGGCTTGCAAGATGAAGTTCTTGTGGATTTGTCTAAATTATTTAATGGTGCATTTATTACATGAGGATTGAGATCATTATGTGCATTAATCTTTGGAGTTTATGTGGACCTATTTTGGTCTTCGATAATTATTCTTGATGTATTTAATAAGTGTTCTAAGCCTTTTAAGGAATTTGGTATTTAATATCCATTGGAGGATGACTTATGGATCAAATAATTTAATGTAAGGGTTTATTTAATTTTTATCTTACTAGACTGACTTGTGGCTTAGTTGGGTATAAGTAGAGGGGTCTTGTGGAGTCTTAAGTCATTTAATGTAAGGGCGTATTTAATTTTAATCTTACTAGACTAACTTGTAGCTTAGTTGGGTATAAGTAGAGGGGTCTTGTGGAGTCTTAAGTTATAATCATCCAACTTGGAGAAGAGGATGTGATGGAGGAGAGAACTTTGAAGAGCTAGTAGCTAAGGCTTGGGAAACTAGGAGATTTCTTGGTGGCTTGCGAGCACAAGTTTAGATTTTCCTTGGAGGTTTCTACTAGAGTGTGGATCTGGACTAGCTAGGTTTGGATTGGATCTTGAGGGATCTTGTAGAATTATTACTTTCTTTGTGTTTGGTCATAACCAAGAAGGCCTTAAAGCCCAACACATTGCATGTAATCAATTATTTTATGAATAAAGAGTTTTGATTTGGTATCAGATCTTGTATCTTGTGTTTTGTTTCCACTATGTGGTTATTTGCTGGGGGCTAGGACATCTCCTTTGGAGTTTCTCCTACTTTTCACTACATCATTTTCCTTTTTGGGGTAGAGGATTTTTTGTTTCCTTATTCATATATGGTTGGGTTAGAACCAACCTTATCTTGAGGTTTTCTTTGTTTAAAGTTCTTGGGGTTGTTTCCTTCAATGGAATTAGGAATGAACTTTCATCTGCATTCATTTTTTGATTCCCTATTTCCTACCATGATTTTTAATTAGAAATTATTCCTTTTTGGTTAGCTTCATCTGGAACATCTATCCCTTTGGTAGTTTTGATCCCTTCTAAGGGGGATCTAACTTTTTAGACATTTAGCAAATGAAGGAATCACTACCCCCAAACTCATTGTGTCTTCTTCCTATAGATATAGAAGGTTATTTAGAGGCATAATATCAACTTAATTGGGAGGCTTGGTGATGGTTGGTTGAGGATGGGAGTGGAATCTAGTGTCTTGGCTTATTATAGGGCCTCTTAGTGATAGTTTGGATCTTTCCTAGATTTTCCTTGTTCTTGAATTCTCTCCATGATGTCCCTCTAGAGGTGGGCTTCTCCTTTTTGGTGTTAGGGGGAGATCCTTTGATGTTTTGGGTTTGTGCTAGTGGTGTCTAATGGATCAACCTTTGTGCTTTAGTTCTAAATCTCAAATTTCCTACTAGGCTAGAATCTTAATTAAGAGTTATTTTTTGCAAGGTTTTTGGCATTTTTTTTTTATGTTTTCAATTGGTTGGGTTTGGGGTCTAGTGCCTCTTTCTTCTTGGATGGTTTTAGGAGAAGTCTCATGGCCCAATGTTTTGAAGTCTTCCTTTTATTGATCAAATTATTTACCTTCTGGTTTATAAGGATGATGCAAATTCTCAAGGGCCTTTTCTAGAGTTTGGTTGTTTTTTGTTATGGTAGCAAGTAGGTTTTGGGTTATTCTAACACTTAAGTGGATTTTAGATCATTTAGTAGCATATGTTGTGAGGGAATCCATTATTTTGGCTTGTTGCCAAGGGAGCCATGTATACTTTTTTTAACAATTTGGAGAGCATAAAAATTCCTCTAAACTGAACTCTATAGAGCTTTTTCCTAGGTTGTGTCAAAATTTTATGTTGGATTTCACTAAGAAAGGAGTTTGTATTTTGTCATTTTCTCTTAGTGTTGTGGCTCATTTTTTTTCGTTTGGGCTACTAGACTTTGATTTGCAAAAAGTGTGGTTGAAGCTCATCTTGATCGAGTCCTAGACCCCTAGTTAAATCTATTTGTAAGTGATTTTAGGTTCCCTCATATCTTTATTTTACCCTAATAAATAATGAATAAATTAGCAATTATATAATGTGTTGCATTAATCATGACATTATCTAATCACTCATATATAATTAGTTATTTTATTGTTTTATTCACTTATGCTAAACTTGGGTTTATTTTATCTTTAAATGGATTTGTCTTGGTAGTATGGATTATTTGATCCAATGTCATGTTGGTACCAATCAAGCGCTTTTAATCTTCCTCTACAATTTTCATCTAGGGTTTATTTATCATTTTTACAAGGATGTATCATATTCAATTTTAATTTATAATATTTCATGCATTAGTAAAATTTCTATACTATTGATTGATCCCATTTATGATAGGTTTTTTCTGGGAGGTGAGCTATATGTATTCTAAGATCCAATATTAAAAAATTTGAGGGATCCAACTTGAAAAATATTTACATTAAATCTACCTAATTTAATTACAAAAAATAAAGATCAACTATCAATTTTTAAAGAGAGAAAAAAATAGTGGAAATATCTTTTAATTATAATTCATGTTATTATCTCTTCCATTTCTCTATCTACTTGTAATTAGATTAGAAAAGAATTAACACATGTTTTAATTTTCCAAAATCTATGATGAAAAATATTGATAAGAAAGAGGAGAATACTAAAAAGGAAAAAATGGAGAATGTTTTTACTATGTAATATGCAAAAGTCCTCCCTCCTTTTGTATGCTCACATTTGCGATTCTTTGTGTTAAAGCTTTAGTGTATCTTTGGTTTGTACACCAATGCCTAATCACATGAGCTTTGAACTTTTTATTAAAGGGCCTAGAACCTTAGTGTAATATTCTTGAAAACTTTTTTTTGCATGTCAATTTTTTTTTAGGTATTAATAATATTGTTGAAATATGTTTTGTGATATCAAAAATTCATTTTGTTCCCAATCCCCTTCTTCATGTCCAAAAGATGGATTATATATTTTTCCATAATTATTGCATGTTGTGTCAAATTGGGTAAATAATATATCATCAAATTTAAACATTTCTTATCAATTTATAATGTTAGTGATCTATTATTAGTTTCTACCTTGGCAGAGAACTATTTCCAAGGGGATTGTTT
The DNA here is from genome assembly GCA_028749045.1 of Cupressus sempervirens. Lineage (NCBI taxonomy): Eukaryota > Viridiplantae > Streptophyta > Pinopsida > Cupressales > Cupressaceae > Cupressus > Cupressus sempervirens. The sequence continues at coordinate 301,125,266 of CM053785.1, read as the reverse complement.
TAAACCATGATTATATTGGATTGCCAAGACCAATAAAAATTCAAATTCCTCAATATTTAACTTTTACTTGCTAATGATAAATAGTAATATGCTCAAAGGTTAAACAATTAAAATTTTCTTTACTTGCAATTGGTCTGAATTAATAGCTATAGATTTTTGGCAAAGATTTTGAATTTCCCGAGGCCAGAGAAGGTGTCAATATCAAAACATAGCTAACAACAATATATTAGTAAAATATTGACTTGAAATATTTTCAAAATATGTTGTATTATACCAATAAAATTTAATATCTTCTTTATGGAAGAGAATGCACATATCTCAATGCACTACTTGTAGATTGCAGATATCTCAAGACTAACGTATTTCCCAATTTTCTAAGCTTCATGACAATTGACACATGCTTCATGCTCTGACATGTCTCATCTATACTGCTCCTCATCTTCAATTTGTATCTCTAACATTTTTAAGTACCCTAATTTCTATATCAACATGGACACTCTCCTCTATGGTGCACCTAGCTCTAAATTTATTTTGAATTAGTTCTTCTTCTATAGAGCTCAGACATCTAATAGAACTTTTTTTTTTTGGTTTATATTAGCTACATAATTCACAAATGGTTGTGCAAGAAAAGAAGCCTTAAAAAGTGTAAGTGACATAATGGAGATTTAAATACAAATTTTTGGAGGGGTTTGATGCAAAATAGAGAAGCATAAACAAGGTGTGCCAACTAGAGAACACTATTAAAGAGATAAATTCCAATGCTAGAATGAACTTTAGAAAGTGCTTCCAAAAATCCCCAGATTTGATTTTTCAAACTATACCAAGGACTAACTTGAAGCAAGGATTAAATTATTTGAGAACATCTAGTCATAATTTAGGTTTCTTTAACATTTGTTTCTAGATTTTCTATTTCAATCATTGAAGTTGCAATCTTTTATAAGATGGACATTAACTCAAAATGTTTTGACACACTATTATTATTTTCAAAAATAGCTCCCATCCCTCAATGCACGTAGCTAAATTTCATGTTGCCAGGCTTTGTTGTGTATTTTGGTGAATGTACTACTAGAGATGGTGTCAACTACCAAAGTAGGATATGTTGGTCTTGGCTCTTTTTCTTTTTTTTAGCCATGGTCACAGGACTCTGAAAAGGAAAAATGATCTTTTGGGTATGTGGGTTTTTTCTTTTTTAACAATTAGACTATGATGAAAGAATTCGAGGCAATTTTTGTCTAAATATTCTGATATTGTAATTCAGATTAATGGAATAATTATTTTGCACCAACTAAATCTAGAATAATAGTTTATTACATTGACTACAATTTTAAAAAATTGTGAAATTTCCATGATCTATATCATTGGATTTATGCATTTCTAGTTTATTCGACTATCTTCCCCAAAATTTTATGATGTAGATTTATAGTGATGATAAGTAACCCTAATTTATTTTAGATAATTAGAAAACATCTGAAGCTAGCGCCTACCACTAAACCCAGAATGAGTAGTTTAGTAAGTGGGAAGATTTCTTTCTATAAATCTTGACATTTTGTTGTCATTCATATCCTTTGGGCCAAAACTACAAGTTTTGAGATTTCAACAAACAAAAAAATATTGGAAAATTTATTATTCAAATAGTTTATGTATACAACAGCTAAGTAAGTAGATTTACCTACAATTAATATCATATAAATTCAAGCATTCTTACTCTCTTTGTCAAATTCATCCTGCAAAAAATTGTTAGAAACTATGTTACATCTCAGCTCTTGTGCCAAGGGCTCTCTCCTTAGATAGTGATTAATCATGAGCTATGGTATCCAATAAAATTGAATATTTTTATATATTTGTATTTAAAACTAGATACTTTCTATGAAAGATGCAAGTTTTTTAACAGTAAAATTCTTCAATAATAAATTTCAATGATTTGATTGGATTATGATTGGTGCCAACCAAATATTAGGTGAATATTGTGAAGGACAAGATAAGAGAAGGCACATTAAGCTACATCTCTAGCAATATGCTACATGGTGGTGGATGAGTAATTGTATAAATTGTTTTGTCTATATCAAATTGTCAATATAATAAATTCCTCCACTATTATGCACAGGGTGGGCAAAAAAGAGTCTAGGGTGACCTAGCTTCTTTATTACCAGCATCATTACAGGCACAACTGACATTCAGGGAAATTTTTTCAGGCATGTAGGTGAGATGCATATGTACAAGACAACATAACTGTTTATTATCAATTTAATTCCTGCAGTCTTAGTTAGTGGAGACTTCTATCATTAATTAGTGATCAAATTGAGCTTTGACACCCAATCATTATTTACTTCTTTTAAAATTAAATCTTTATTTTCTAGTTTTATCCAAAAATTTATTGATTTAGCATATATATCATTCAAATTTAATTTTTTTGGATTCTACCATTCTCTAATTTTATGATAATAGGATAGAAGTTGTATTTAGGATAAAAAGTTAATGTACTTCCCTCTAGAAACGGATATGTTCAAGATGGGCTTGGAATTTATGTCTGCACATTTAACAATATCATATTGAATGTGGTGGTGAGGAAATGCTTATCTTCCATTGATAGTTGCATTGCCATTTTTCATCATTGCCTTCTACATTTTTTAAGGGGATTGCATTGTTTATCTAAGAAAGAAGTCTTATTAGTGCGTTTATATTTAACATGTACACCCTTTAAGTGTAGCATTACTAATTTGAACACTTTTATAAGATGCAAGGAAAAAACTTCAAAGTAACTCATTCGTACTGGATGAACCCTTTCTATAGTTTTCTATTTTATAAATGATCAAACAAGGAATGATAAATGTGTGTTATGCATGCATTCTTTGGATTCATATGTGTATTATTTAATTGGCATACTGGTGACAATACTGCATTTTGAAGTTATAAATTTTGTTGGTGCTTATGCAAAATGTTTTGCCATTTTTTGGTTCAATGAGCAAGCATACCATACCTATAAGTGCTCTCCTCATCAAGCCTTCTAGCTAATTCAACCAAGACTATTTCATGTGAACGTATGTTTGATATAGGAGATTATTGTTATATTCACTACATTGTAGAGGACAATGGTCTAGTACAACAACCAACTAAATGGATTCTCATTTGTAGTATTGTGGTTTTGGTAAATTCAATGATTCATATGGGAAGCAGTTGTACCTAATTTTTATCACTCATAATCTAGATTTTACTCCCCATATGTAGACAAAGAAAAATGGTGCTTTTATTGTATGCCTTAACTGACTATTGATGTGAATATTTTCTATTGTTCAATCTATTAAACTAGATAGATTGAAGAATCATGAGAAAAATATAAAACTTATTTTGAGGCTGCGCCAACCTACAATGTCCATTCCTCACTCTAAATATAGAAAATGAATGGTGATGTAATTCTCTCCATTAGCTATGTATATGGGAGATGATCTTCCATTTCTACTAACAAAGTTTATGGAATTCAATGGCTTAGACTTCAGAGAGAACATTTTATTTAGAAATTATCACCTAAAAGAAATTTCAATTCAGATTTTATCCCTCATTCTTAATAATCAAAAAAAATTGTGTCTCATTTCTAGTACTAATAAAATTACAATTTATGCTTTTAACAATTACCGTGTGTATGATTCTTTTAATTTAGAATATGTTTACAACCTTCTTTTATGATTTAGGATTTAACATATTAAATTAGATAGAGTGAAGAATCATTTGAAATGGGGCTTTCCTCACCTGTAATTGTTTGAAAATGTAAATTTTGTAATTTCTACTAAGAAATGATGAAACAAATGTACATTTTTGACATGGTGCTTAATGAGCTATCCCAATTCATAACCTTATTCTAAGGAGAAAATAAGTTATTTGAATGTAAGTGATTGGTAGAGAAAATTGCCTTGTTTATGCACGGATTGCGTCATTTATGCATTGACTATTTGGCAGACAGAACTTTTTAGATCATATGCTTAGGGTATGACATTTTTCTAGAAACTTTAGCACATCTACCTTTCTAGTATTCAAGTAGAGTCTACTTTATAAGTTGTCAATTGTGTTCTTACTAAAGAAAGCAAGATTAGATTTCTCAAAGATAACTTTTCTGCCAATTTTTTCCATACCAAAAATACCTTCATATTTCTGACTAAATTACCTACCCTTGGCAAGAACTATGCTACCCTACAACACTTGTTCATATTTGGCTCTACTTTTAAATATCATAATAAATCATATTTAGGTCTTTAGTTTTTCTTTCTAGATGTATATTTAACCAATATTTCTAATTTTTATCATTTTTGTGGAATTGAAAACTTTATTTTGAAATCATCTCTAAATTTTTAATTGTGAATTTTTCTTCAAATATTATTTTCTATATATTTTCTTTAGAATTTTTTATTTTTCCTATTTGATCAATTACTTTGATGTTTTGACACATCAAAAAGTTTAATTCGTGGGAGTGGTCTTTAGTTAATTTTTTATATGTAATTTATAAAATAAATTTAAGTGTAACTATTTTATTTGAGTAGGTATCATACAATTTTTTGTTCATCTTTCTATTAAATCAACCTAGAAAATGATAATCATGAGCCTTAATAATAGGGTATCTAAAATAGTTTAGGTGGCTTGATTTTTTCATATCTACATGCACTCATTTGGAAACTAGCCTCAAAAAGGGGTACAAATTCTTAAAGATCACTAGTAACCATATTATAGGTTGTATTCTATCTAGTGTCAAATATAGTCTTGGTCTAAGCACCACATGAGGATTATCAAACCTTGAGTTTCTCCACACACTTTTTGGATAAAACTAATTTATACTAATAGGGGTGAATAAATATACCATCGAATATTAAATTTATATACTTTATGATATATCAAATTTTAATTATAAGGTAACATAATCATCAAGGGTGCAAACAATGGATGTAATAACCATGAAAGAGCACAATGCCATATTTTTACATGGAAATTATAAGAGGTACACAAAAAGATGAATAGTTTTATAGTAAAATGCACCTCAAATGAAACATGTATATTAAAACTAGTTTGTAAGGCACAAACCTTTAGGTTAAAAAAATTACCTTGTCAATTCAAACTTTATGAGAACCAATCCAAAGGGGGCAAAAATCCCCTAATTTGTGGTCAAACTTAACACTAGAGAGGCACGAACCATAAAATGTATTTGTCAATAGATGAAAAGAATCCATTTTCTACTATAGGATGAAAATGATATCACTAAGAACCTCTCTCTCTCTCTCTCTCTCTCTCTCTCTGTGTGTGTGTGTGTGTGTGTGTGTGTGTGTGTGTGTGTGATCACACAAATTCATATGCAAACTTATAATACTATTTTGAGAGCCTATGAACTATCAAAATACCATTATAATGGAAAAATCCACTATTCCTCCATTGTTGAATCCTTCATCCATCTCTCATCTGTTGAAGCTTGAGGCCACACTTGAGCATACATCTTTATCCTTTGGACACATCTACTCATTGATATAAGCATGGAGTGCTCTCCTTTGGTTTGCATCCCTCTTATTTGTTTTTATTGTCTAAACTATATGTTGGTATGTGATTAGTGTGTGAATGTTTTCCAATTGCTTAATGTTCTTTGCACTCTAGTTTTCAGAGAACATAGGAGGAGGGTCAAGCTCAAACAAGAATTATTGGAGAGGGGTTAGGATTACTTCCTTCAATCTTATAGATGAGCATACAGATCTAGATAAAGAAGTGAAGATAAAGTATTGATGAAACTAAAAACTAATTAAAGAAAAAGAAAAGTAAGATTGCTTAATGATCTAAGATAGGTAGCCACATTTTCTAATTAAATTATATGTAGGTAACTTTAATTTTGCCATGTTAATGTATGCATAGATATGGCTTCCAAAATAAGCTACTTTCTTATAATACATATTTTTACAAGTCATTCATGATATTTTAATAATATTTTGTAAGTCTTATTATGCTACCAAAATATCTCAAGCACTATATTGATTTATATGATATCTTATGACAGATTTAACCTAAAGCTACATGTAATCATTGTATTTACTTGAAATAAAAATGGATTTAGTTTACAAAGTAAAAATGCCTCCATTCAAACCACGTCTCCAAAAAAAAAAATTATTTCAGTATTAAAAATATGTTGACATAAGCCTTCAAAAGGTACTACTAAGAAAACCTTTGAATGAAGGGGTGATTCAAATGAAAGGGTATAGGTCCCACTTGAAAAAATTTCAAGATGTGAAAAGAATATATAATGACCAAATGTTTATTATACTAATAAATAAACACACATTTCACCAATTTTAGTTTTTTACTTACAATGAATGACAATGAATCAACCCTAAAATAGTTTTTAATTTTATTTAGTTAAAATAATAACTCATTTACAAGTCAAACAATTAGTCAATATAAATAAATATTTATGATATTTTTATTGACCGGCTATTCCAATCGACAAAAAGCTGAAAATAGAAAAGTATTTAGAAACTTCAACTATGGCACTTAACTACCCTCGAATAATAAAAAGCGAAGTTCTCGGGTCAAATTCAACATGAAAGCTACTACGTAGTCTAAACAGTGCCCCACAATGAAGAAATCATGAACAATGTGTTCCTTCCTCACGTTCATGAAACTTTCCCGAACATTCAGAATGTCAGATCAGGTACAGAACTCGTTTCAGTTCCCACTATAATAACTTTGATACAGTCCTGCGTAATAAGAATTGAAACTTCCTATTCTTTGTCTGGGACTTCAACTTAGATTAGGTTTGTAGCAAAACAGCTTTCTTATAGATCTGTATTCTTTTTGTGCTATATTTATCTAAATAACTTATAGATAAGCATGTGCATTTATTATATCGTCTAATTTATTCTGATTTTCTATAAGAAAACTAGATCTGGTATGAAACCTATAGGTTCTTGTTGAGACCGGTTTCTATTATTATTGCAGCAGCGTAAGAGGACAATCCAATGAATATATAGAACAAAGTTATATTTCAAAAATTTGAGGATATATACAATGGGTAGTTTTCTCATTCTTAGTAATTAAACACATTTTTTTAACAATTTTTTTTGGTTATGTATTTTAAAAATAAATAAGGATGGATTGAATATAAAAAATTAGTTTTCTTCATTATATTTAAAAAATTCAATAGCATTTTTCAATCTTTAATTTGTAATTAAAGAGGTTTCAATCTATAGAATGATGCTTCCACTAGTTTTTTAGAACCTCCATCTAAAAAATAAACTTAGTCAATCTATTAGTCTTAAAATGAAATAACGAAATTAAAGAATTGACTATTACAATCAACAAAATGTGAAATACAACGAGTAGTCAAAACCTAAATAACTATGACACTTAAACAAGCGTTGAAAGATAAGGTGGGGAGTTGGACTTTTGGACATTATCATCTCAATATTAACTGTTCTGTTGTAACGGGATTTACTAGTTGGAGCAATCGTGATCAACTCTAGGGCAGTAGGTGTGATGTAAGCATATGAGTTGAGGAGAACTAAGTTGTAATTTCATGAAATGTTTTTTTTTGGTTGAGAAATAGATAAGAAGGTTTGTTGAATTTGATTTAGTGAAATCTATTGTAGACTTTCGACTTGGGTTCCAACATAGGAGAATCAAAGTCGAATATAGAGAACATTACTAGTGTCTTTTTTCTTTTCTTATTTGACATGATATGATGAAAGTGTGACTTTTTTTTCTAAAATTAGATAGAGAGGGCTAGAGTTATAATTAGCAGTTTCATTTATGGGAGCCTTCATTGATAATATGGAAACTTCTCATGCACAGTTAAGTAATGACTTGAATGCTTGTTGATAATATCAAACTTAATCAATAACAATTCAGTAATAGTTTGAATTATTCTAATAAAACTTGGAACACCATGATTTAATCAAGAGTTTTAGTACATCATGTTTTTATCACCAAACAATATCATTAGCATGAGATGATAAAAGAGATGAATAGTTAGATGGTCCATAACACATTATTGAAAGAATATTAACTAGCATTTTAATTTTTGAAGAGTGCAAGGATTATGTTGGTAGTGTGGTATACCTTTGATAATGTACTTGAATAGTTATTATTTTATTTCTAACTTTAATTAATTTTTGTACTTCAAGTAAAATGTTGCATAAAATATTTTCATCTTTATTGCTATTCGTAGTTAGAAGAGTGACATTTTGTTTGAAGGGTAATATAATCTAGGTGAGCCTTATTTTTATCAAAAAATTGTATATGGATTACTTTTCATCATGGAATATCTGCCAACGATGAAATTTAGTTGAATATGAAGCTCGTCTATTGATTACACTCTAGATATAGCCGTAAAAGTAAGGCCTTGTCTATCGACTCCACTAATATCTATTGTTACTTTTTGTAGCTTGAGCCCTTGAGATTTGTGTATAGTGATAGCCCATGACATATTGATTGGCAACTATCATTGGCTACCTAGAGTGATAGGAGCTATTGGCACCCATTTAGGGTCCTCATGGTTCCATGGTGGTCCATCATTTTTCTAAAAATATGTAACAACATACATGGTCAGATCTTGTGGCTTATTATCTAGTTTGTAAATGATATCAGTAATCTCACCAAGAGCTCCATTAACAAGGCTTTCTTCTACCCAAATTTTTTTTATAAGAATTATGTGTTGTCCTCTACAGAGCAATACATGTATCTATAATTGTTCATCATACATCTCTCATTATAATTTTCTACTCCTCTAACTCTCATTTCCTATATGAATTGGAAAACCTAGGTATTTGAAATCAATATTTTAAAATTATCTTTATCTCATCATCTCTATCACTTCCTCTCCATCTTAATCTATACTTATATATCTCTCTCTAACTTTTACATTCTCCCTATCTACCTCCTTATCCTTTCCTTTATACATTTTTTATACACACATACATTCCTTTCTCCATCCCTATCTCTATCTTATCTTACCCATCTCTTTACCATTCACCTCTTATTATATATATTCTATTTATTATATTTCTCTTTAATCTTTTATATCTATCTATCTATATACTAACTATCACATCAAATATTCTCTCTCTCTCTCTCTGTGTGTGTGTGTGTGTGTGTGTTCACTTATTTATTTTTCCCTCCCCACTTTTTATAAGTTCCAAAATTTTCACCTTTATATCTCTCTTCTCTCTTCATATTAATCATTTTATTCACTCTCCCTAGCCTCTCTCCCCTTCAAAAATTTTATTGTTCTTTACATGTAAAATAATTCCATTTTGTTTTAATTTCCTTTTGATTTAGGCGAGATTCCTCTGGTTTACACATAATACATGTCGAAGCTAAAAGTGGATTGAATTCAAAGACTATCTAAAGATTTAATTATTGACACAACTATAGATTGTATCCCTTACATATATATATTACCAACGTCAATTTTTGAGATACTATGAAAATGTTGACTTAACTAGACATTTACATTGAACAATGCAATTACACACATAGTTTATGATTTGACTAAGTGTCATTTTATTTTTCCTAAAATATCTTGCATTAACCTTTTTTTTTACAAATGTAAGTTGTTTCCTAGTTAAAATTATTGTCACATCTACAATAGACAACATTAGGATCTACAAATTCATCAGGTTGTTATCAATAAGGTTCCAATCACTTCATATCATTCATAACAAATGGTATTAGTCTTCTTTAAGATATAGAGTAGCCTACTTACTAATATCAAAGCTATATGCACTATAACAAGATTTTTCTATATTTGGTTTTCAAAGATATTAGTCAAAAATTTTGACTAAGACAAAAAAGATTAAGACTCATGTCCGCCTTATTGTAATCAATACCAAGTTTAAAAACTGGGGTATGCCCCTTTTATTTTGTAATAATAAAGGACTCAGGTCCCAGGCAAGACTAGAGGTTTTCTTCTCCATTCTTTCCTACTAATACCCATTTGAATGGAGGTACTCTACTATATTTATTTTACTAGATTAATATATCCAGAGGCTTCGGTTGTTTACCGATAATAAAAAAAAGAAACTCCTTTCTGTTACTTACATTCCAATCACTGCTAACCAACATACAAGGAAATTCAATGACATTTTCCTCCATCCCCTTGATTTTTAGAAGAAATCTCCTTCTATGCTTGCTCCCGCCCAAAAAAAAACAGCTCTCTCTCCTTTTAATAGCTTCTCCCTTCTTTGTATAACCAAAAATATGGTTAATAAATGAAAGTTCATTATTTTAAATTCTCACTGCCCACTGATAATGGGTTTCGACTTCCACTTGACTAAAGAAGTTTTAAAAACTTTCAGTTAAATTAAATCCATCTTTATCTACTCATGACCACTTCAAACCTTTTTGAAATGCTTGAAAATTTATTATTTTCTAATAATAAATGATGGAGTGCCTTTTTTTCATAAAGATACATACCTGTGTGTGTGTGTGTGTGTGTGTGTGTGTGTGTGTGTGTGTGTGTGTGTTTGACTAGATTAGAAAATAAACAAATCCACACTTTTATTCATGATTTTTATTCTTTAATAAATCTCTAAATCAAACTAACTTTGAAATAAAAAGATAATAGAATTAAAACAAAATAAAATAACATATGTGTGTGCGTGACTACACCATACAAATTCCTAGCCAACCCTATCAAGGAGCTAAACTCCTCTACCTCATCCACTCTTCTACCTCCAGTACCTACACACTCACGCATCAATATTGTCAACTATATCAATAAGATTACATCATAGAATAAAATAAACAAAACATCTAATATCGTATTTCATGGTCTCCTCAACATTTATATAATATGAATTTTAAGAATTCAACTGCTATATATACAAACAAATTTGAAGCATGATTTTAAATCATCCATTTAGCATAATCAAATAAAAAGATAGAAACTTGTAAATATGACCATACAATATCCATCACTAAATAAATGTTACACATTATCAAGAAAATGGTAAGCTTAGTTTTAAAACATCATACGTAATCCAACCATGTACAATAGCTAGCATAATGTCATCATAGTCAATCAATCACTCATAATTAGACAAGGTCTTCATCATATAAATAAATAAAACTAAAACCACAAGTTATATAGTTGGAACACATATTGACCAAGAACATATCAACTATATTTTTAAGTGAAACACATAACGACTTAATGTCTAGCTCATAGAAATTGATGCAAAAAATAAAATTCTCCAATCAAAGTCAACCAACCTAATCAAATGAGTCAAATACAATCAACATCATCCTACATAATAATAAACCCACAAAGTGGGTCATGATAGTGAGAAAGATATATAACAACCAAACTTTTATGATGCTAACAAATATACAAACTTTTCACTATTTTTATTTTTTATTTACGATAAATGACAACTTTATAATACTCTTAGTTACCAATTTTAATTGACAAGACGTTGAAAATACAAAAGTAATTAAAAACTTCAACAATGGCGCTTGACCACCCTCGAAGAAAAAAGCGAATTTCTCGGGTCAAATTCAACTTTAAAGCTACTACGGAGTCTAAACAACGCCTCACCATAAAGAAATCTTGAATAATGTGTTCCCTTTGTTACGCTCAAGAAACTTCTGCCAACATTCGAATGTCAGATAAATTACAGAATTTGTTTCCGTTCCCACTGTAATAACTCAGATTTGGTTTGCAAAAAAGCACGGGAAATAATAACTCTGACAGGCCTGCACAAGCCATTCGGAATTCGTATTCTTTGTCTTGGCCAACTCATAATCAGTTTGTTTATCCAGTCGTTAATGAAAGTTATATGTGAATTAATAGGATTTGTGTTTTTTTTTTATGAATAGTCCTTTTCAATTAATAAAATTTACTAAGATTACAATTCATGAAAAAGGGTCAGGGGATACAGGATCACCTCGCGAATGAGTTCAATCGGCCGAAGTCGGAGTAAACAACATGGTCGTAGCTAGCAACTATAAGCTATTCATCAAAAAAAACATTTAAAACAACCTCATGCTACCAAGGCAGTACCAGCAGAGGGAGGAGGATCATCTTTATCAGGAAATCCCCACGCATCAGTGGGATTGTCAGGCGGACTAGGAATAGTCCAGTCGTCAGCAGCATCTGCAGGATCTGGGGTAGTTGCAGTCTCTGCATCCTTCTTGTCTGGCCGCAGAGGAGAAATAGCCAAGGCCAGTCGGGGAAACTTGCCAGAGTGCGCCCGTCCAGGGGGAGGAGCCGGAGACCGGCCAGAAGCCCACCCAAGGGGGGGAGCCAGGGACCAGCCAGAACCACCACGTGGTGGGGAAGCGGAGCGGCGCCTCCAACCGCCATGACCACCGTTGGGAGAGCGGTGGCGGGGACCCTAGGAGTGCGACGTGTGTGAATGGCGACCAGAGGACTAGCGTCTGGAACGGCAACCGCGAGACGAGGAGGCATCAGCCGAGGCATCCGGAGGCACTCTGGAAATGGAACAAGGAGGATTGCCCCAGTGGTTTAAAAATTCCTGTAAGTGGGCAACCTCCAGGGCAACTTTATTAGCTTGCACCTGTATCTGCATAATGACATTGTTACAAATGCATGCCTTAGTGTACATTGCAATGTTAACATCCAAAAAACTGTGAGTGAATAAAACTGCATTTCTATCTTTCCATAGAGAAAACAAAATTTCCATCCTGAAGGTATGCCAAATCTGGGAAAACTTCCGAGGAAATCTAGGGGAATCACCCAACAGGATCATGTGCCATGAAAAAGGTTCGGGCCTGAAAGGCTTGAAAAAATCATGGATCCAGTGCCAATAATTCTGAGCATGCTTACAAAACCAAAAAATATGCAAAAAGGACTCAGGTTAGCCACAGAAGGGGCATCTGGGATCAGGAACCCCAATGTGCTTGAGCCGAGGCCCCAGGGGAAGACCTTGGAAAGCAAGGCACCAAGCAAAGTGAGCAATCTTTGGTTTTGTAATGGCACTCCAAATGGTGTCGAACCGTTTTCTCCATTGAGAAAGCGAAGAATGCAAATGCCACCGTTGATTAAGCATGTCCACCATCGGAAGGTGGGGCGAAAGCCATCTGTATCCCATATTGGGCTTATAATTGGTAAATGGAGTGGTAGGAAACCACTTCCAATCATACCACCAAGGTCGAACAGACTGAATCCCCACTTTATGAAGTAAGTGCACAGGGATGGAAGACAACAGAAGCTCATAAGTCTGGCGATCGGCACGTACAAGGCGATATTGAACTTGCATATCCTGCCAAGACCTGAAATTCATAGTGACTTGAAAAAATGTCCTTGGTAGTGCGAATGTCACGTTTATAGAAACACGGAGCACTAGCACCTTGAGTCTTGGCAAGAGCAATACCCTGGAAGGCAAACAAGGGAGACCACCAAATGTTCTGCTGATTTAAGGATAGCCCATTGCAAAACTCATCACCAGCCCAACGAAGCCAAGGTTTAACAACTTCCCAGGCTTTCCAAATGCTCTTTATAATGAAAGAGCCCTGTATGACCACTGGTTCACGCATAGTGAGAAGGGTCTAAAAACCAATTCCCTTCCACGCTAGTCTATTAGCAAGGAAGCCGGAAGAGATGCAATGCTTGACAAGAATTTTCCAGGCTTCATCTCTAGAAATAGCTCTGATAATCCATTTGGCACAGAGGGCAAGGCCCTGCTTTCGAGTGGAAAGCAGGCCGAGCCCCCAAATTCCCTTGGGAGACAATAGAAATCCCAAGCAACTCTGTGAAAACTATGATGGTCAGAACCAGAGGCCCAAAGAAAATCTCTGAGCAAACGTTCTAATTTGAGATAGGAAGCTTTGGAGGGAGCCCAACAAGAAGAATAAAACACATGGGTGGCAGCCAAAATCTTAGAACAAATCTTAAATTTACCAGCAAGAGAAAGCGGCTTAGTGATCCAATAATCAAGCTTTTTGGTAATCTTTGTAAGCACAGCATTCCAAAGTTCCACAGGGGAAGCCTGGAAAGCAAAGGGAATGCCAAGAAAGTGGAAAATTTCTCCATGAGTAACCCATTTCCATTGGAATTGGCTGAGCCAAGGTGGAGCTGGCAAAAAAGACTGTCGGTAACAGAGCGTTTTATGCCATTGAATGGCAGAGCCAGAGGCTTGACAAAAAGTGTCAAGACAATTTAAAGCATTTTTGATGTTTTCTTCATCTTCAAGAAGAGTAAGAAAAGAATCATCAGCAAAATGACCATTGACTAACTGGGAGGAAGAATCAGGCAAGGAAATGCCACGGACCAGCCTTGAAGACACAGAGTGAGCAAGTAAATAACCAAAACCTTCAGCAGCAAGGACATAAAGCGCTAGAGCTAACGGACAACCTTGTCTGATGGAACGAAAAAGTCCAAAAGCTTTAGATTGCGAATTATTGATGGTGATGCAAGCATTAGCGTCACCAAAGAGCATCTCCACGGACTGAAGGAAATTGGGACCAAAACCCAGAGCCTGAAGCATAGCCAAAATGAAAGGCCATTCAATGCGATCATAAGCTTTGGCAAAATCTATCTTTAAAAAGATAGCCTACTGCTTGGACTTACGAGCCCATTCCATACCTTCCCAGACAGCAATGATGTTGTCAAGAATATACCTGGATTTGATGAAGCCAGTTTGTTCAGGCCGCACAATTAGAGGAAGCATATGGCAGATTTTGAGAAAGAGCACCTTAACAATGATCTTATAAGACACATTCAGGAGGGTGATGGGCCTCCAGTTGCAGATGTCCTCAAGATCACCAGCTTTAGGTATGAATTTAATATGGCCTTTATTTATGATCGCTCCTAAGCTTTTAGAATGGTATGCTTCAAGATAGACTTTGTGCAAATCAGGACCAATTTGCTCCCAAAGATGTTTGTAAAATTCACAGGGAAATCCATCGCACCCAGGGGATTTGTCATCTGCCATGGAGTAAACTGCCTCTTTAAGGTCTCGGAGGGAAAGAAGTTGCTCACAGAAAGCGCATTGCTCAACTGCGAGGCGGTCTGGAGTAACAGTAATACACTTTCTGAGAGCCTCCTCCTAAGCAACCGAATGGCCCTGCGAAGCAAAAACGTTCTCATAGTGAAGAACAAAAGCTTGCAGGATGTCTGGCAGACTGGAAAGAACATCAGTTCCCTATTTTATCTTTTTAATCCCAATATTGGTATGACGGGCTTGGAGAGCCTGGAAGAACTCCTTCGAGGCTTTGTCGCCAACCTCCAACCAGTGGAGACAGGCTTTGATTTGAGCTCCTCGGGCAGCATAGTTATCAGCAATTTTCTTTTCATGGTGAAGCTTGGCACGCTGAAGTTGAAGATCCACATCAAAGGGGTTGAAGGTGAGTGCTTCAGAGGCTTTTTTGAGGGCAAGGGTGTTGGCTTCATAAGATCGTTTTCTGAAATTTGTCAGATGACGCCCGTAGATGCGCAAAAAACAAGCTGTTCTGGTAATGGCATCATTCCACCATTGAATCCAACCTCGATGGGAATGTGGACGTGGTTCCAAATTCCAGACACGTTGTATGTGGGAGATGGTGGAGGCATGCAATAGCACAGACGTGTTGAGGAAGAATTGAGACTTAACCACTTTGGGGACAGCTATTTGCCAAGAAATGCCAAAATAAATGGGATAGTGGTCTGACAACGTCACATCTGTCAGGGGAATGACAAGTAGATCACGATCTTCAGAAAAATAAAAAAAAGATTGCGCCGAGATCATAGCACGATCAAGACGTTTCAATATGCGGTTAGGACCTGCTCAAAAATTGAACCAAGTGTGCCAAGCCCCATTATCATGACGGCGGCTAGTATTGGGATCAAAGAGGCCCAATTTATGACGCATGTAAAACCAAGCTTCTCTTTCCCCAGCTATCCAACGGAAAGGCAGAATGCCATCTTTGTCAGAGGCCACTTCAACCATATTGAAGTCCCCACACAGGACCCAAGTAGCTGGCAGCAGGTTGTCAGCAAGCCAAACCCACATTTACGCCCTTTCCACAGCATCATTGGAGGAATAAACATTAATGACTCCAAAAGAATGATTGTTAATGGAAAGCAAAAGCCAAATAATACGGTGTGTGGGGTCAGAACCGTGCGAAATAATAGCAGAATGAAGGCGAGGTGACAGGAGAGTAACTACACCACCTTGGCCAGCTTCATGCTAAGAAAAAAAACATGACGCTATCCTACCAAATGACGCGGCATGCAGCAGAAAGCATGAAACCAAAAATCTTAACTTCTTGCAGGCAAAGAAAATCTAAATTCCCAAGTCTATGACGAGTATCCCGGACATAGAATTTTCTGGGGAGGTTTGTAAGACCTCGAACATTCCAAGAGAGAAAGTTCATGAAAACTCTTCCATATCATCCTCGTCCTCGAGAGAGAAGTAACTATTCTAAAAACAGGTAGAAACCGGGTGAAAGTCAGACGGAAAATCCTCTGGACTTACAGCCTGCCATTTGTCCCCTGATATCTCCACATGTCCAGGAGGACTGCGAGAACGCCTTGTTGCTGGTGGTACTATGGAAGAGACTGCAAGAGGAGAACGAGCCCCAGCCAAGGACGAGTATCCTGGGGGCTGCCTTAATCCCCTGCGAGCCAGCAGGGTTTGAAACCTGCGAAATCGGAACAAATGCAACAAAAGCCGCTGGCATCTCCACGCTAGCAGGCGCTGACACTTCAGCGGAAGCAGGAGGAATCGCGGTAACTGCCGCATAGGATGGCTTAGGGGCCAAAGGATTCAAGGCAGGCTTGCCTTTGCACCCAACAGTAACCCATTTTTCTTTTTTTCTTTTGACCTGCTTGACAGGCGTCGCTTTAGGCTGGGGTTTGACCCTAGGCGTGGCCAAAGGGCAATTCCTGATCTTGTGTTCCGCAGACTGGCACCTATAACAGATGTTGAGTAGGTTCAAGTAAAGCACCTTTTGTGGATTTGTGTTTTTTTAACGCATTAACTAATATTTAAAGTCCTTTTAATTTATTTTACCTGGATCTAATAAGTGTGAATCTTCTCTTTAATGATCATAAGGAATGGACTAATCATTTTGGTGTTTCTGTAGAGATATTTTTCATTAACATAGCCGTTAATCATAAAATGAAACGAATATTTATAATATTTTTCATAACGAAATTTAAGATTTGACTAATCCAATCAACAAAATGTGAAAATACAAACCGAGTAGTCAAAACCTTTAACTATGACACTTCACAACCACTGAAGAAAACGCGATTTTCTCGGGTCAAATTCAACTGGAAAGCTATAGTCGTCGAAGATCTGGAAACCCAACACAAAATCGTGAATGGCATGCTCCCTTCGTTATGCTAACGAAGTTTCTCAGAGCATTCATCACGTCAGACTAATTGCAGAATCTTTTTCCCCTTCCCACTATAACAACTCCACCATCTCGTATTCCTTCCTTGCGCCTTAATCTCAGACTTGATCTCTAACAAAGGCCCGCAAAACACAAAATGAGTCCCATCTGCTATAAACATCAGCCCAAATTCATGGGCATTCGTCTAGGGTTTCCTGAGGATAAGTTCAAGCGCAGGCTCTGCAAAGGCCTCTTAATTTTCATTGCACTTGTGCTCTTTGTTATCCTGGTGATATACTTAGCCCTCCGTCCGCAAAAGCCACGATTCTACGTGCAGGACGCCCTTATCCGTCAGTTGAACCTCACAGCCGATGGCCTGCTCACCTCTTCCCTGCAATTCACCATCATTTCGCGCAACCCTAATGACCGGATCGGCATCTACTATGACCGGCTCACCGCCTACGCCACTTACACGACCCAGCAGATCACCGTCAACAACCAGTTCACACCGTTCTACCAGGGGCACAATGATGTCAAAATTATGTCCCCTCTTCTCAACGGGAGCACCGTTCTGCTGGCTCCGTTTGTTGCAGAGCATCTGAGAGGCGAGCAGCAGAACGGAATTCTTTCTGTCAATATGAGGATGGACGGGAAGATCCGGTGGAAGGTGGGGACGTGGACTTCTGGACATTATCATCTCAATGTTAACTGTTTTGCTTATATGGGGTTTAATGGCGCTCAACTATTCCAGGGCACCAGACCGTGTGATGTAAGCGTCTAAGCTCAGTTGTAATGCCATGGATTGGGTTTTAATGTTGGGCAATATTAGATAGGAAGGTTTGTTGGATTTGATTAGTGAAATATGTTGGAGAGCTTAACTAGTGTATTTTCGCTATAATATCATATCATATAAGTTTCTGCTTTTATCATATATTCATGGAATGCAACTGTGCCTGAAATTTGATGGCTCTTCAACATCACAGTCTAAGGGAAGAATTTAAGTTTGCAAAAAAAAAAAATTTGACTAATTAACACTTTTAGTATAAGAATTAAGCTTAATAGTGTCCGTTCCCATTAAACAATTTTTTTTTTTCAATCGGTCAATATGATATTAATTTTTTTTTTTCTTAATCAATCAATATGATATTTAAATCTACTAATAAGTCCTCAATTTGTTTTAATAAGAAACAATAGTATTTTATTTAATAATATAATTACACATTAATATTATAAATATATGTTGTTTTATAATATAAATAATTCTATTTTAATATATTTAAATTATAAATAATTCTATACACTACTAAGTTATAATTATTTCTAATTTTATATATTATTATTGATTTAGGATTTGTTTGATTTTAGAAACTTATTGAGAAAAAGTCATGCTATTAAGAAGAAGAAAAAAACACTTATTTATACTTATATTATATTCAAAAAATTATTTAGAAATATTTAAATTTCACAGAATAATTTTTAATCAATATTTGTCTTACAATGTAGAATTAAAAGGCGTTATACTAACCAAGCAGACAAGTAAGGGTGAACGTGGAGTATTAATTGATAATATGAAAAATTATTTAAAGATTGATTCCTAATTAAAATTGTTCAATAATAAAAAAAAATTAGTTTTTTTTGCTTTGTTCTTTATTGTTTAGAAGATTTTATATTATTTATAACATTAAAAAAAATCAAAGTTTTTTTTGTCCATTTTCAAGTTAAATAATCAAAGCTGACTCGTTTTTTTAAAGAGTGTTTTTTTTCCTTAATATGATGTTCTTCACAAACAATTTATCAGAAATTAGAACACTATAATTAAATAAAAAATTTCCACATCATGATTTAATCATTACTATATCATTATCATGAGATGAAAAAAGAATATTAATTAATTTAAAATTGAATATAGTTAAACATATTTATTTGAATATGTGTGTGTGTTTTTTTTTTTTTTTTCTTTTTTTTTTTTTCTTTCTTTAGTAAACTACCAAGCTCTTGATTGATTTTATTAATTTAAATAATAGTTACAATAGCTTATCTTTGTTCAAACAAACTGGTGGGAAAGAACGAAGAAGAAAACCTCCAGTCTACAGATGTCCTATATTATTACAGTTTAAAGGGGCATACCCCAGTGAAATTTTAGAAATAAATTTACATTTACAATTACAAATACATTGTGAGCAAGGGCATACCCCTAATGCTAAGAGACATTGACCCATATATCACATCATAGACAAACTTGGGCCCTCATAAAAGGAAAACCTTTGAATGAGAGTATCTTGCTCAGGTCAATCCCTCATATTGCCTAGTCAACTTTAAACATTTGTTAGAAAAGCATAGAAATAAGCCAAATAAAGCACGTCACCATCCTTATTTCCACAGGGACTAATTTCCCAATTAAAATAGATTACAATTGCCTATGTCATAGGAAGAACCTTAAGAAATAATAATCACAAAGGAGCAATTTAATAAAACCTACTATCACTATCGAAAGAGGAAAATGAAACAATGTCAGAGAAGGCCCAAGAAGGACTAACAATTAGACCTGAGGAAAGAAATCTAATCAAAAAGGCCTAAATTAAATAATAGGAAAGATATCAGATATCTTCATGTTTCTAAAAAGAAGCTACTATAACCACTAAGGCAAGTAAGCATCATTAGTAGATCAATGTAATGTTAACCGCCACAAAGCAAAGTAACCAAAATGCTCATATGATCTAACTATAAAAACAACAAAATAACCCTCGTTAGAAAATGTAATAACCATAATACTACCATAGCTCGCAATCCTCCTGGTCCTCCAAATCAAATTGCTCGCTCACATTGCACGCAAAGAAATAGAGTATAATTCATTTTAGCATTACATCTACTGGATTACAATAGTTTATTTAAAACTATGCTAGAAACGTCAAAATAGAGTGACAAAGAATGGACTCTATTTCACATAGACAAATCAAAATGCTAATCTATTAGAAATACAGAAGAAATTTTTTAACTTCATTAGTTCTTATTTCAAATGAAATCCCAAGCTTTGTCATAAAGAGATCGAATAGCTCAACCAGACCATGAAATAAAGACTATCATTAATTACCTTCTGCAATTTTGTCTGTCGAGGAGGCAAGGTATCACTTGAGCCAACACAAAATCCTGAATTAGGGAGCTCTGTAATTCACCAGCCAGTCCCGACAAAGGGGATCTTACAATTAGACATTCAAAAATACCAAAAACCAGGAAGGAAGAGAACACTAAAAGTGGAAGGCAAGCAAAGACCTCTTCGACATGAAATGAATCCATATCCTGAGAGAGGTCTTCTATAAATGAACTGAATAATACTCCTAACTAAACCATACAATCTATGTTGATAGCCGAAAGGAACTGAAACCCTACTTTAGAGGAACCATCTGTAGACACCTAAAAATCCTTTAGAAAATAATATTTTTTATTTTCTGAAAAAAAGTCCCTGATGACATCATCATTTATTAATTAATTATTTATTTAATTAATTTATTTATTTTTATGCCCTTAAATCCCTTTGTCTTAATTAAAAATGTTTAATTAAGAAATCCCTTCCAAAAATGTTTAAATCGTATTTAAACATTATTTCCTTATTTATTAATTATTTAATTAATAAATTGACCAAAAATCCCAAAATAAATTAAAAAATTATTTTTTGCCCAAAACTTGGCCAATTTCTTTAAGACCACTAACCTCTTCCAAAATCTTCTAATCCTTCTTTAATTTTGATTAAAGGCTAATCCCATCATTTCCTACTCCTAATCCCAACTCAAAATATTTAATTAAGATTAAATATTAATCCTCATGTTTATTAACAAAGTTTTAATAAATATCTCCTCAACCCAAACCCTTGAAATAAATAAAACTTTATTTATTTCCTAAAAATCTAATTTATCCTCATCCTAAGAAGTTCTAGACTCTTCTAGAAAGTCTTCATCCTCATCCTAGGAAATTCTAGACTATTCTAGAAAGTCTTTATCCTCATCCAAAGTCTAGACTCTTCTAGAAGATGTCTTTAAACCTAATCCTAATCCCCTCCTAACCTTGTCACATTCCCTAAACATGGGTTAAAACTTACTAACCCAAGCCAAAGTTAACAAATATCTCCTCCTTCACCCACCCTCATTAAATGCCATCCACTTGCCTATCCCTAAGCTAATCCTAAACCATCCTAATCCATCCTCTAATCATTTGCACAAGCCTAAGCAAGCTTAAAACCCTCCTAATCAAGCCCAAGTCGAAATTGCTCTCATCTTCCTCAAAATATCTCAACCATAAAACTTTATGAAGTCCACTAGGCCATAAATGACTCTTCCAAGCCCTTTTATTGCTCTTACAAGCCATTATGAGGTTCTTTATGAAGATTTTATCCCTTGAGCCTCCTTTGTTGACTCATCCTTCCCCTTTCCTCCATCCTCTCACCCTGTGACATGTGTCACTCCCTGATTGGCTGTAAAGAAGCACAATCCATGTGCTCTCCTCTCATGCAATCTGAGCCCTCCATAAGCTTTTTCTCATCCTTGCATCCTAGCCCTTGATCCCTCAAGCCCTTTGCCTATTTAAGGAATCCTCTCCCAAGCCATTTTAACACAATCCATGAAGTAAATTCATAATGCCATTTTGAGAAGCCATTTTACATCAAAACCATACACTCACACCCAAATTCCAACTCCATTTGAAGCCCTTTTTGAAGCATAAAGCTTGAGCATACATCCTATCTATTTAGACAAAGCTACTCAACAAAAGAGCTTCTCATTGAGAGAGCCCATTAATGGCTCATATTCTCAATTGAGAGCTCATCTTAGTCTATCTTGAAGTTTATGAATTTTGTTTAGTTTGTAGAAGCTTTATTTAAATTTGGTTTCTATTAGCATACTAACATTGCTCATATACACCATCCAACCAAACTATTTCATCCCAACATAATTTGAAGTGTAAAATTTACCCTGAAGAACTAAAATATATGCATAAATCAAGAAACCATTAGGAAACCAAGGTGAAGTCCAAATACCAAGTACTATGTATTAATATTATTCACAGATATACATAATTAAAAGTCTTAGTGATTTAATCCGAGAGGAAAAAAATGTTGAGCTTTGGATTTAATACAAAAAATTGATAGTGTCACGGATAACAAAGCTTAATAGCAAGTCGATAACTATATGATAAACTGTGAAACCCTATAGTACTAACCTTAACCAGAGCAAACTTTCCTCGGTCAAGTCGGGCCCCTGCCTTGCTTCCAGTACACCATAATCACTTTAGGGATGTCGTGGATTGCTCCACATAGTAATTTGGAGGAAATTTGAAGTCAAACTTTGCATGGCTGGTTTTTTCTACATTTGGACTACAGAAGTTCAGATCATCAAGATTGTCAAATGTCACCCTTGGTTGAATGTAAGCATTAAAGATATGGAGATAGTTGAGAAGCCACTCCTTGCTCTCATCTACAATGATCCCTCGCCATCTAAGGAGAAAGTGCAAACTGGCCTCCATTTTAGGCCATTCTCGATGAAACGCTCAACCCTCGCAAATGACCAAGGAAGGGCGGCGATAAGCAGTTACTAAGTCTGGATGCCCCAAGGGTAGATTCATATACTTCTCTGGAAGGGGAATCCTAAATTTGCTATCCATGCTATATACCACTTGTTCCAAGCCCTTTCTCTAGGTAGGGACAAACATATCTCTGCATAGCCTAATAATATCCTCCACCCCCACTTTGGCTCTTGCCAGGTAGCTGATAAAAGACCCTATGATATCGCTATTGGTTCTCCAAGTAGATTGATAATCAAAGACTCCCTCCCCCAGAGCTCAACTAATTGCAATTCGAGACACGTCATCTAGAGGATGTAGAATTTGATTCCACCTCTCCAATTTCACTGACCCACAGAAAGACATGGTTCGACTTTCAGTAGTATGGAACAGATACACATTTGAATCCATAGTTAACAGCAGCAATGACAATGAAAGAAGTTGATGGGGGCACCTAGAAAAAAAAATGGAAACATCTGGATGCAATCATGGAAATTATAGATGTGATGTCATTGAGATGAACTCATTTATTGGCGATTAAGTGCAAAGTACCAAGACATGGGAATCACCATAAGAGGAGGCATAATAACACTGTACTTAGTGAACTCTAAAACTATGGTTGTCGAAATAATGATGAGGAACATGCAAAAAACCAGTCGAGAGATATATATAATTTAAAATAAAATGTTACCTAGGGTAGACGATTATGGATAACATCACACTTAGGGAGTGAAACAAAGATGACCAGTCTAATGTATAAATCATGAGGTCACACCCTCGACATAGAACTATCAAAATAAAAATTACACATTTAATCTTAATCTAAATAAAATTTATAAATAGGAGGGACAAAAGGTGGGAAAGAGCACAAATTTAGAAAGATGGAGAATAGCCATCATTGAGAATCAACAAATTGACTCCATCTGCACCCAAGTTTGCTAGTTGATCCGCAAATCGATTACCTTCCCTATATATATGACAAATCCTATAGTCTTTGAGCTTGTCCATTAAGACCAAGACTTTCTCTAATTGAGAATTGAGAACCCAATTAGGGGTAGACCTTTTCCTGATGGCATTCAAGATAATTTGGGAGTCTCCCTCAATGATGACTTTGGTTAATTTAAGCTTAAGACATAATTGAATACCTTGATAAAGAGCTTCAAGTTCTGCTAGATTGTTGGAGCTAGGATGTATTGACATAGCTTTTTTAGCTATCCAACACCCAGTGTCATTATTTATTATACATTCGATGCCAGCTATACTTGGGTTACCACGAGTCACTCTATCGAAATTCAGGTTGACCTAGCCAATAGGTGGCGGCTCCCAACTACAGTTTTTCCTAGCCTCCTTATTATTCTTTGAGTAGAATAAGAGGGGATAAATCAATTTAGGCCAAGATTTCTTCATGAGTCCATCCCAGTTCGAGAAAAAACCTTCCTCTAACCGCGAGTTTCTTAAATAAGAGTTGGTGGTTTCTACAATACTGGCTTCTATTTTGACAATAAGATCTTCAAGATTGAATTCCAAATTTCAAAAAATGTGACGATTCCTTTCCTTCCAAATTTCCCATACCATGATTGAAAGGGAGATGTTCCAGAGCTTGCTGTAAACACCCTTTACTAGAGTCTTGGGCAAGCCTCTAAGAAAATCAAACAAGGATTTAGGGAAGGGGGTAGAGCAACCCAACATCCTCCTGAGCCACTCCCAACAGCTTTGGGAGTAAGGGTAGTTAAACAAAAGATGGTTTGTGTTTTCGGTGCTTGATTTGCAAAGAACACACCTGGAAGGGCCCTAAATACTGAGTTTATATAATCTGTCCATGGTTAGAATCCTATTTTGAATAGCTAACCATAGAAAGAAACCTACTTTTGGGAGACAAGAAGAGTCCCAACAAAGCTTTAATGGGATATCCACCAAAATTGGTTTGTGAGCTTCTAAAATGGCCTTGTATCCATTTTTAACATTATATTTCCCATCATTAGACGCTACCCAAATTAAGATGTCTTTCTTATCAGATTGCTTGAGTTTCCTATCTTCTAGAATCTTCTCAAAATTATTAGCCACCTCAGCATCAAAACCAAAACCATTCAGAGATTTCCATTTCCATTTAGAGGTTCCATTTGTATATACCAAAGTCTTATAATCCCTGATTTTGTTACCCCAAAGATTAGACAACTTGTTTCTCAGGTTCGGACATATGTCATTGAGAGAAAGGGGGTGTTTGTCATCCCAAGAATCCTCCCAAAAAAGGGCCTCATCACCCATACCTACATCCCAGGTTAAAAAAATTACAAATCAGCTTATGACATCTTATCATGAAATTTTAAATTTTTGACCCCTTAGGGGGAGAGATTACTCTAAAAATCAAGAGCAGATCCTCCGCATTAAGATATTTATTATAAAGAATCTTGGCCCATTTACGATTTCTTTCGTTGTACAGGTGCCAAATAAGTTTAGCCCCTAAGGCTTCATTTTGCCATTGTAGATTCTTTATCCCTAAGCCACCTAATTCTTTGGGTTTACAAATACTTTCCCATTTGATGAGAGCCAGTTTATTATCTTCATCCTGATCCCTCCAAAGAAAATTCCTCATTTTAGATTCAAATTTTTGGAGATTCTGCTTTGAAAGAGGGAGGCATGATAGAGGGAAAGTTGGAATTGCCAATAAGACTACTCGAATTTTTGTGCATTTCCCTACCTTAGTTAGCCATTTGTCCTTCCAATTGCAGATTTTGGAGTCCATTTTTTCTAATGTACTGTCCCAAACCTTAATTGATTTAGTCCCTTTGTCTAGGTCAATACCAAGATATTTGCAAGGAAAGGTTCCTTTCTTGAAACCCATTACTATGCAAATTTGTTGCTCTATGTCTGGCTTAGTATTAATGAAGAAAATTTCTGATTTGAGTTCATTGACCTTTTGTCCTGAAGCTTCCATATATGTATTTATGATGCATTTAAGAGTGCGGGCCTTTGAAACTAAACTTTTGTCGGGTAGAATAGTGTCATCAACAAACTGTTGGTGGGTAATATTAGGCAAATTTTTGGTGACTGTGATACCTGAGATCTTTTGTTTGATATATGCATTTGTCACTACTCTCCCAAAGGCCTCTAACATGATAATGAAAAGGGAAGGGGATAAAGGGTCCCCCTATCTAATACCTCTGGATATATCAAAGAAACCTTCAAGCGTGTCATTGATTAGAATGGAGATTTTCGGAGTGGATATAAATTTGAAGATTAGATTCATTCCACCGATGGGCAAACCCAAATTCTTCTAATGTCTTACATAGAAACCTCCAATCAACCATATCATATGCTTTTTGGATGTCCAATTTCATGAACATACAAGCTTCTTTGTTCGAACATGCGGAATGGATGGTTTCCTGAATGGTGATGATACCATCAAGGATAGATCTACCCAACATGAATCCAGTTTGTTCTTCTGAGATAATCTTGGTAAGGATCTCTTTAAGCCTATTTGCTAGTACCTTGGAAAAAAATTTATAGACTGTATTTCACAAGGCAATCGGTCTATAGTCACCACAGGATTCAGAATCAAACTTCTTTGAGATCAAAGTGATAAATGAATGATTGATTTCAGCAAGAAGAGAACCTCCATTTATGGATGCTTCATTTGCTTTCCATAGGTCAACACTTATGATGTCCCAGCACTTTTGGAAGAAAAATGCTTGGAATCCATCTGGACCTGGAGATTTTTTTGGATCCATGTCGAAGACCACCTTCCTAACTTCTTCTAAGGTGATAGGTTTTATTAGGTTTTTGTTATCTTCTTGAGTTACAACTTTAGGTATACCTTCCAGAAGGTTTGTTTGCGTTGTTCTATTTGAGCCTTCATGGTTATTTAGTATATTTTGAAAATGTTTAACGAAGGTTTCTGCTATTTCTCCTGGTTTTTCAGTTAAAACACCTTGATGATTTTTGACACATGTAATTCTGCTCTTAGCTCTATTGTATAACATGGAGTTATGAAAGAATTTAGTGTTACGATCCCCTTCTACTAGCCATCTCTCTCAAGATTTTTGTCTCTAGAACATCTCTTCTTTGGATAGGATGTCTTCTTGCTTGGCTAGCAATTCTTTTTCAAGAAGATTGCTCCTATTATCAATGCCCTTGTTAATTACTTCAGTGTTTAGTTCTTTTAGTTAGTTTTCTATATCCAATTTTTCCTTAAAGATATTATTAAAATGTTCTTTGTTCCACCTAAGGATACGTTCTTTAAGCATTCTTAATTTGTTGACAAAGACAAACATTTTTGAGCCTTCACAGTTGTCTTGAGCCCACCATAATTTGATATTACTGACGAAGTTTGGGTTTAGGAACCACATTTTTTCGCACTTGAATGGGTTCCTACCCAGTTTGAGGGGCTCAATGAATTTGAATTTGATTGGGAAATGATCAGACCCAGCTATAGGAAAAATGGAAGACTAAATATTTAGATTGTTGAGATCCAGATCTCCCTTTAACATAAACCTGTCGAGTTTTTCTACGATATAAGCAAAGTCCTTTCACCTATTGTTCCATGTGTAAGTGCCATTATTGGTTGGGGTGTCAATCAAATTATGCAAGGCACACCACTCTTTAAAGTCTTTGGATGCTTGTGATAGCGTCTGAATCCCTCCTACCTTTTCATTGATATCTAGGATAGTGTTAAAATCACCTCCTAATAAAAATAAGATGTTATTATGTTTATCCATAAATTGACCAATGTCATTCCAAACTAATTTTTTTATCAATATTATAAATCGGGCCATAAACATTTATAATTGTAAATTTAAGGTCTAATTTTAAACTTTGAACATTACCAATAATCCAGTTGTTAGAACTATGAAGTATGCTATTGCTAAACTTCCTAAGATCCTAGATGATGCCTAGTCCCCCAGATGCCCTTGAAGATTCTTGAAATACAGAAGACTATACTCCTAACATCCTACTTAATTTAGCCATTTCTATTATGTTTAATTTAGTTTCTTGAATTAGAACAATATCAGAATTAAAGGATTTGAGGTTATATTTTAATAACCTCTTTCTGCTAGGGGCATTGAGACCCCTAGCATTCCAAGTAGAGATCTTCATACCTGATCAGGAAGGCACTTCCCCTTCCCATTGTTGAAAATTCGATCTATCTTCTGCTATTCCTTGCTAAGGACATCTGCTTCCCTAAGCTCCTTTAGTGATCTTCTTCCCCTTTTGCCTTTTACTTTGCCACAATTGGGGGATTTGAGCCATTCTCGAGACATATAGATACCTAGCTGGTCTAGGTTAGCTTCCACCTTCTGTACTATATCAATCTTCTATGCTGAGGATTGTTCCTGTACCTTAAGATCAGCTTCTGAATTGTTCCGAATAGAGTGACCAGATTGCTTAATAAACTCTAAGATACAACCCAATTTAGTGTCATTTGAGGTATCACTGTGTCTTTTCCATGCAAAGAGATTTGCTATTGTCATTTGGGATTGATTAGCATAGATTTCTTCCAACTCAATGTTTGATAAGTATTTTCTGAGATCTTCACAAGTGTAGTTTTCCCCTCCAAGTTTAAGGATCCTCTGGATAAGTTCTTCCTTTTGAGTTGCCAAGTTTTTGTCAATTCTATCTACACTAAAAACTTGAGCTAATTCATTAGCAAGTTGTTCCAGATTCACTTCTTCTAATTTTGTCATGTCATGTTTGGCATGTGTTGGTTCCAAGTAGCTTTCCTTATTCAGAAATTCTTGAAGCTCTTTAACTGGTAGCTTGTCTACTTGTTCACTGTCTCCTTCCCTATGGTGATGCCTGTTGATAGGTGTGAATGGAGAGCTACTTGTTGTAGCTAGAGTTTGCCAAAACTTGTTATTCTTGGCCAAAGTATCCAAATTATTGTTGGCCAACCCGAAATGATTAAGTTCTGGTGAGACTACTTCCTTTTGGGAATCTTCCTCTTCATTTACCTTACAAGAAGAAAACAGCATGAGATTCTCGAGTTCCTCTAGTTGTCCTTTTTTATTGTCTTCTAAATCACCTGCCTGCTAAATACTAGGGATCACTTTCAGATTATGATCTTCACTTGTCTGATGAATTTTTTCTTTTAAACCTTTCTCATTAGGTATCTCCTCAGGATGCTTATGGCTAGCTGAGGTAGCCCTATGAGATTCCTCCCTATTATCCATATATCCCTGTCCTTGAGTTATCTGGATTTTTTTGTCTCTGCTCTTTCTTTTTTTACTTTTCTTTACACTCTTGCTCTATTTTCTGTTGTCCACAATGATGCTCTGCAACCTGGGTCTGTTGGATGTGTCGAAGGAATTATCAGTCTCTTTTAACAACCTCTTGATAGGATTTTCCACTAGTTTCCAAAAGGTTCTTATCCGATTAAATATTCCTGTCTTCAAGTTTGTCTGGATTTTCTTTGTGGTGCCTTGCCTTATGCCTTGTCTTGTGATCTTCCATGATTGGCTTTGGTTTAGTCAAATCTGAACCAATTCTTATAAAGCATTCCACTAAATCTCGATCTTCTCAAAGCATCTTGATTTGTCTACTTCTGATAAGAGGTAGAGATCTACTAAGATCTGAAGTTTTGTCCAGCACGTTGAAGGACTACCTTCTTTCATCATCAAGTCTAATAATATCTAATATTTTGCCCTCATACTTGAGAAATTCTAAATCGTACTTGGATCTATTGGTGATGAGTTTTAAATGTTTGTTATTGGATTTATTTATTTGATAATTGATAAGGAGTTTAACGTTATTGCTTTTTTCAAAAGCCATATCCAATCCAATGAGATTTCCTAGTGATCTACCAATCCTTTTTAAGATGTTAATGTGCTTTAATTCTGGACGTAGCAAGTAAACTACAAACCAAGAAGTAATTGATAAATCTAAATTACTTTCATTATAGTTAGGTATCCAATCAAAGAAATAAACCACATGACCTCTAAACATGCAATTAGAAGTCTTAAGAAATTTCTTTTTAACTAGTTCATCAGAGCAATGGAGTGAAAGAATTCTATCAGAGAATTTAGAGATACATACTTGAGCGCCACAGAACTCTTCAAGCTAGTCAATCAATTTATGCAAATCAGTAATGGGGCCATCCCAATAGGCGAAGAGGCCTACCTCTTGAAATTCTTCCCATTGCTCTTCGCTGTCTTGATCGCTGATGATGAGAACCATGGCTTCTGGATCTATGATGGGATGGTGGGGGGATTGGGAGGGTCTAGGGTTTAGATGGGGGTTTTTTTATACTTTGTGATGCGGGGGTATGTAGGTAGGGGATGAAAGCAAGGACGGATGAATCGATGAATGAGATGGAGAATTTGGCTATTGAGAGTGAGCGAAACCCTCGTGCGCTACGCAACGAAGATTCTGGTTATGGCTAGCATACTTAGTCGAGTTGAACACTGTGATCTGTTTGCCTAAGCTTGAGACCAAGAATATTTTAGATGGCATCTCTCAGCTGAGTCTTACTGTCGTGTTCTCCTCCTTCTCCATCTGCATATCTACGAATGGAGCATAGTGATTTGAGGTATGGACCCTCGCTACGCCGAAATAACCATAGTCATTCTCGTTGCTTTGGATTCAAGGATTAAGCGGAGCTTTGCCAAGTAGTTTGAATGTCTGGGGATGTCGCAGGAAATGTTTTCCTATATTGGTTCTCGAAAAGGGTTTGGGATGGTTTGCTTGTTTCCTGCGATTCACATTTTTCGCATATCTTTTTTTGCTCGCCATTTTTTCACTGGCATTTATTTGTTTATTTTTATTACATATTCTTATAAAGAGTTTTAAAATGCATTTCTATTCTTTATTAAATGATCTTAAAATTATTTTTATCTAAAATTTATACAAGAATATAAGGATTTTTTTTACTTATGATTTTGAAAGAGCCTTGTTACCTTGATATTTACTAAGTAGTTCGTCAAAGTTTAATTATTGAGTGAGGGCATAATTTAAAACTAAAAATTCTCTCTCTATGTACTCAAGATTCTCTCTCCATGTAATAATGCTTCCATTCTCTCACTACGTACTCAAACCCCTCTCTCATCCACGTACTAATGCTTCCATTCTCTCACTACATACTCAAACCCCTCTCTCACTGCATACTAAAACCTTTTCAAAGGTTAAGGTTAAGAATTTTGAGTTTGGATCCGAACTTCATCTAATTTTTTGCCCTAATTGTAACTCAAATTGTTGAACACAAACTCCAACTTTTAAGTAACCATCTATTGAGAATGAGTGGAAGTGATTTTTTTAGTGGCGAATCTTTGCCAATTGGTTGTTTTGTCTCTTTGGGAAATCATAATTTGGCAAATAAAATCTACATATGGGGTCAATTACGTCATCGAGATATTAAATAATTTGGGTCCAAATCCCAGGCTAATCGCTCATTAGTTTACACATAATTGGTCCCAAATCTCAATCCAATCACCAATGTAATCTACATTTAGAACACAATTATTTTAAAACATTTGCTAGCCTTTCTCAAAAAATTTCTTATTGGACAATGTTATTTCACACTTAAAATAAAATATTACTTTGCCTTGGGTTCAACATCGCCTACCGTTTTATTGATATATGTCTTCAACTACCCCCATTTAGTCAACAATTTTATGTTTTGGTCTTTGGGACACGTGTCCTTATTTCGGAAAGATTTAGAGTTTATGGTATGTCATTTAAAATTAGGCCTGAAATAGAGCTGAAGCCATTGATCTATATTACATTAATGATCCAAATTAATTTCTTTCACCATAAAAATGATAACCTTAAAAATGATGACAATTAAGTTGGCAATAAAGATGACACATTATTAATTGTATCTTAATGGATTGGCATAGTACAAGTACACTATATAGTGTACATTTAGCATGTGGGCCATGGACCACTTATGACTATAAATTCACCAAGAAACTAAATAATCTCTCTTTGGAAACTGACATATTAGTCAACTATATTAATATTTTTTGTTATATAAAATAATTAATTTGAAAATATTTATGAACAATAAAAAAAAATTGCCTGCATTTATTTGCATGCCAAAAAAAAAAAAAATTTGTCATAGTAATTATTAAATTTTGATATGGAAAGGAAAATTTACAAAATAATTTATTCCATTGTCTTGAATGAAAAAAGCGCTCTCGATTAGAAAAATTTTCAATAGATTTAATGAATATTTTACATATTTTTCTCAGGGGGAGTTTCTTAAAGTTATCTTAATGAGAGGTAATGAAAGAGAGATATGAGAAAGATATGTTGCCATTGATTTCAAAGGGAAAGGTTTGGCGAGCCTGGTTTGACAACGCAGAAGGACAAGAAATGTGTGTGCAATTCACGTCTAACCAAATCTTAGCTTGCTAAGCTAGGATGCTTGGAAACTGGCATCTGCCCTATTCAATAGCAGAGTAAGAATATTGAAGCTATCATGTGTAAGACTAGAGATTCTCATTGTTTGACGAGATATCATGGTAATATTAAGAAATATATGAGTGCTATAGTGTATTGATAACAACCTAGCTCAAGATTATGGAACCATAGAAAGAAAAGTTTGGATATTGTGTTGTGTTGTCACGATGAAAGCCGTGAAATACATATCTTCATAAATGCATTGGCAAGCAGGTATGTGAATCGCAGAATTTGAGGTAACAAGTCATTTGATAGGATACCGAATGATGAGAGTGCAGTGCCATGCTAGCGGACAAGAATACAATTTGTAAATGTTTTTTCCCAAGAATGGTAACAGGTAGAACAAATAATTTTCCAAGGAGGAATGACATTTGTTTGACAAATGTCTTCAAAATCATTTCTCAAATAGTATTCTACTTCACTCGAAAGTGGATTATGTTACTACTTATAGAAGGTGATCTCGCAGTCCAAGCATGGAAATCTGACACCCAAGTATCCCGTCGAGCATTGTGTTGTCTCCAACTAGGATGATAGGGAGAAGATCTGGCACCACACTTTCTCCAACGAACTCCAAATTTCTTCCGAAAAACACCCATTCTCTTCACAGAGCTCCTGGTGAATTTCTGGAGCGGTTGCTCAACCAATAATAATTGGCTTGAGCATCTTCTTCCTTTGGTCATTGGCAACATTCATAAAGCAATGTCCATCAATGAGGATATGAATATGAGTTCAGAGTGCATTTATTCATATTCTGCCTTACTTATTCTCTGCCTACAGACTGGGGAATCCTGTGAGAACTACTGTAGAAAGGCTTTATTCAATATCCATTAGAGGTGTTGCCCTGATGCTAGTCAGTGCCATTGTCTTTCCCAACTGGGCGGGCGAATAACTCCATCAACAGATTGTGAAGGATTTTGAGTGTGTTGCTGATTCACTAGAAAAATATGTGAAGCTATACTTGGAGGAATCTGCTTTGTCTTATGTAAGATCATATCGTAGATGACATGGACTACCGCGATGGAGTAATTCTGTAGATGGCAAGAGGAACTATTCCATATTAAGGATACTATGAAAATACTCTGACAATTAATCTATTAAATTTAATCTTTGGATGAACACAATAACATTTTCTTTTTTAAAATAAGAACTTTTATATAAACTAGTTAAATGCATACAGTATACAGAACTTGGATCTTAATGTTTACTTACTCATTTTATTATTTTTGATTTAATAATTTATTTAGGTAGTCTTTGTCCAACTAAAATGTTATTTATCGAGGTCACAACTTTCTGTTTAAGGTTATATCTAGGGCTGTTAAGCTTATTTTGGGTAGCACCATTTTGTAAATTGAGTAAAATGCAATAAAAAATGAGGGAAACAAATTTGTAAAGTCACATTTTATATTTTTTATATTATTTTCAGTCCCCTGCATTTTTTCAATGCTTAAATTCAATTCCTAAATTATAACCAAGATTCCAATTTATCCTTTCCCTTTGCTTAAAAAATTAGATGACAATTGGGACATGAGGTCCTCCATCAAATGATGACTCATTGTTCATCTTGCAGTAGGAATGGAAGGTTGCTAAGGAACTAATTCCCTTTATTAATAAATAGTTATATTTTGTAGTTTTACCTATAATTTAGGTTTTTGAACATTTTCTATATTTATTTTTTGAAATCCCAAATCTACTAAAATTTGTTGAACATTTGTCTTGATAACGGTTATGAAATGGATCTAGATCCTTCTCATATTAATCTAATTAATATAATTCGAATACACACTTTAATAGGATAATTTATTTGCCCAAGTACTATGTTTGATTCAATTTTATATAACAGTTAGACAACAGGAATATGAGTGGAATAGGCATGTGTAAATTCTTAAAATTTTGAATTCTCCGTTTGGGTGCACCAAATCGGAATTGTGAATTGAAATAAAATAGGAATACATATTCCAATTTTGGCCAAAAAATGAGCATTTGCAATTCCACCTAAATATGTGGAATTGGAATACGTATTCAAATTCCAATTTTATTTATTTTACAAAACATAAATTTTTAAGTCCGTAAGTTCCCATAACAGAATAGGAATATGTATCCCTATTTTCTTTTCCACAATAACTATTCCTATTCCCATATTTGTATTCCTACAATCAAATGGACAATTCCAACAAGGCCTTACCATAGATATAGAGTGTTATTGGACAATCAACTCACTCACTTTCTCACTTCTCATTTAGTAATACGTGTTATCATCCAAATAACATGCAGTTCTCTGATAATATTAACTTGCACCGAAACCAATCAGACAGGAGTATAGAATTGTTATGATTCTAAACATTATATATAATTTGACTGAACTCCTAATTATAGCTTAATCTCCACATCACTTCTCTGTTTGCACTACGTATACTGTAAAATATTTTATTCTCTTCTCTTAATAGATATACACGTGTGCGTTGTTTGAATAATACATCTTCATTGTATTTCCTCTTCATTCGATAATACAGGAGATTATTAACTTCTAGTGCCCGATAAGATCAATATTCAAATTCTAGTCACTTCCACTGCCATGATTTCTTCTAAGAGTACAGCAACTTCGCCATTTTAATATAGTCATCACAGAATTTAAAATTTCCTTTTGGGTTTGATATGCACCAAATGATTAACTGTCATACATCACACTCCGCCGGCAGATACTTCACTTAACTGCACATGCTTGCATTTATGTTCATCTAGTATTCTCTTACCATTTCTTTCATATCCAACACCAAAGATATTTCCAATATAAAAGTCAAGATTAGCACCTTATCAGATAATGATAATTACAATGCAGCTTTGATAGACGGCAGACATCAGAAAAAACAGCCCATAAACACACATCATGCACTTATGCCGGACGGCGGGCTCTTGTCATTTATAAACCACAATATATATTAATCTCTAGGCTTGTATTTAATGTAAACGCCCAACCAATAAAATAAACAATCAAAATATTATCATGCTTTAAAAAAGACAACAAAAAAATTGATCCTAACCAACAAATACTTTTGATAACTCTATCAGGCCTGCGCAAGTTACAAGAGAACTCTTATTCTTTCTCAGAGTTGTCAACATAGATATAGTCATACAAAATGCATAGCAGTTGCCGCAAGCATAATCACTCTTCTAAGTTCCTGAGCATTCGTATACGCTTTCCTGCTAACAGATTCTGGCGTTGGCTATGCATTTCCCTCTTGTTTTTCATCGCAGTAGTTCTCGTCATTATCATGGTCATATACTTGGCCCTCCGTCCTCACAAGCCACAGTTTTATGTGCAGGACGCCATTATCAAACAGTTGAACCTCACAGCCGACGGTCTGCTCACATCTGCATTACAGTTCACCATCATTTCGCGTAACCCTAATGACCGGATCGGCGTGTACTATGACCGGATCAGCGCCTCCGCCAGTTACATGTACCAGCAGATCACCCCCTACAGCCCGTTGGCTCCGTTCTATCAGGGGCACAATGATGCTGTTATTATCTCGGCTGTTCTGAACGGGAACTCCGTTCCGTTGGCTCCGTTTGTCGCAGATCGTTTGAGAGGGGAGCAGCAGAACGGAGGTCTTTCTGTGAACGTGAGGGTCGGGGGGAAGATCAGGTGGAAGGTGGGGACTTGGACTTCTGGGTATTATCATTTGAATGTTAAATGTTTTGCTGTTATGGGTTTTAATGGCGATCATCAACTTCCTCTGCAGGAGGGTACGAGTTGTGATGCAAGCGTCTGAGTTGAGTGGGGGCTGTGATTTTTTTATGGGTTGTTTAGGTTGAAGGATTTGTTGAGTTGAAATGGTGAGATCCGTTTTAGGCTTCTAAGTCAGGGTCTAAATGGAGAAGACTTAGAGTCAAATACATATATGGGACAGTCTAAACATCACAGATTAAAAGTGTTAAATATTCGAAGTTGTTTTTTTTTTTCCCAAACTTAATTTTTTCCTTATTGTGTGATGTTACCAGAGCTTATGGTTTATTTTTGCTTTCTTCATAGAATCATTTCAACATTTAGATGGTTGATCTGTTTAGCTGTGGAAAATATCATATTATTAGACTTCGAAGTGGAATTTCTAAGTTGTTATTGAATGTCCTGAATTTCAATTGGGCTTCAAATTGACAGCTTAAACATCACATAAAAAGGCATAATTCTTATGATAAAAGTCAAAGTTGAATTATTTTTTGGAACTTGATTTTTCCTTTACTATGTGATGTTTAAGTGTGGCCTCAAATTTTGTATACCAATATAACGTGTAAAATAAAGTCGTCATTCTCAAGGGCCTAGCCTAATAACCTTATGGGTGTTAGACACCATTATCCATTATGAATTCTACTATGTGCAACTAAAAATGATGATATGAATGTTGAGAACACAACTCTAGAGATTATCTGTCATGGAGTTGGTTACTACTGTTTGATCGTCATAAGAAATTGAGATATTGTTCATAAGAAATTATACAGTTTTTTAATTAAATGTATTCATCTATGTTTTTATGAGTAATGGTTTGTAGGAATTTATTTTCTCCAAGAATGAACGGAACACTTAGTATTTATGATGGAATTAGCCTATTTGAAAGATTATCCATTCCAATATGGTTCAAGCTTCAACTCAGACTAACTTAACCATGGAGTTTCCTCTAAAATTAAACATGCTTAGCCTACTACCCTATTGCAAATCCTATGCTAAGTGTTCTCTTATGTACCAAATTGTACCAAATTGATAAGATAAGAAATGTTATGCATATATACAATTTTATATTATTATATTGAGAATTTCTAGTAGAATGAAAACATATCAATGGTGTATTTTCACTGTATAGTTTCAATAGTTTTGATCTTGATAGGGAAGTTTCTTAGTGCCTACTTGAATATTGAAGCTATCCATAGATTTGTTAAGAGAAAGTGGCATATGAAAGGTAACATAGATATTGTAGCCCTTCCTAGGGTTTTTCTATCTTTTGAGTTTTCTAACAAGGTTGACTATAATTATGTGCTCTATGGAGGACCCTAGATGTTCGGTACGATGGCCTTATCCTTCCATAAGTGATCACCAAAATGGAACTATGATGAATCTTTCTTCTCTAATGTCCGAGTCTAGGTTAGGTTTCCTAACCTTCCCCATCAATTTTAGAACTTGGAAGATCTTAAAGGGTCAATAAGTTACTTTGGGGAACTCCTTTCTGTTGACCCAAGTAGCTCAACAAAATCTAGACTCTTCCTTCCTAGAGTTTGTGTGAACATAGGGAAACTTGAGAATCTCCCCTCCATTATAGTAATCAACTCAAAATAAGGTATTCTAAAGTTGGAACTAGAGTTTGAATCTATCCCATTCTCTTGTTTTGTCTATAATAAAACATGCTACTGGGAAACAAATTTCCCTAATAAGAATAAGAACGTGTTTCATCAGGGAGCTCCTTCCTCCTCAACTCTCATTTCCCCTATTCCACTCTCTAAATTGGTTTGGAAAGAGAAACTAACACCTGAACCAAAGGTGAATATTTAGGCTCTGGTTAATGCCCAGAAGTAGGGTGTAAATGAGGCTCCCTTCTAGAAGGTTGAGATGGAATCTCCAAGTTTCTGCCAAGCAATGGGGAAAAAGCACCAGCACCCTTTTTCTCTACAAGGTCCTATTTGTATAGCCATATTAATAGGGATGGATCCTATGGTAAAAGGAGTTTTGAAATATGTAAGACGGGAGGAATTCTTTATAGAAGACCTTGAAGATGGTGAGTTTAGACAGATAGGGTTTGAGGTTGGTCAGTATTCATTGCAAGTGGTGCTTCCTGGTTTGGAAGATTTAGCATAGGATGGATTGATGGGTACAATAGTTAGGGCCTTTCCTAAGGATTTAGAGGTGGTTTCTTCCAAGCTCCTAGAGCCTCTTCCTTTTGTTATCTTGGAAACTCAATTTTTATTAGGTTTTAAAAGAAGGGAGTTGGATGATGGAGCCCAACGTCAATGGGTTGAAGTTAACAACAATGATAACTTTAAGAAACCCCTCCCGAAAAAAATGCCTAAATTGCTAGCAAATCCAACATTTTGTGGGCAGAAAAATTTTAATGTCGAGGGTATTTTTTTGTTCCATATAGGGAAATAAAATATTATATGTTGGTGATTTTTTCTTGACCTAGCAAAAATCATTTTAAATGTGGAAAATTAATGTTTTTTCTTGCTAACTTATAAATAAATGATGGCTATTTTTTCCCTTGCCAAAAATGAATTAATAATGTCAAAGGTGAATTACTTGTTTTGTAGGAAAATGAATAATAATGGTCTTAACTAATCTTTAGTGGTAAACTAAAAATTTGTTTAATCTGAAAGTGAATTAGTAGTCACTTCAAGTTTCAACTTATGTATTGTCTTAGGTCTCTTACTAATAATGTCATAACATCATTACATTAGTGTCACCATTACCAAGTTGGCTACCATCACTTTTAAGCTTCGTATTATTAATACAATAGTTTTATCCACTATTGATTAATTAGAGATCAATGATAGAAGATGCATTTTGGGGCCAATTGCTTGAAAAGACTTGGACTCACATGAAATTCTCTGAAATAGAGACATGAGGGAAGTTTTGAACAGAAACCATTAACTAGAATGTACTCAATGTCAGAAACTTTTGACTATTCAACATTAATGCAAGTACATTTCGGTGTTTCGCACACTTGAAAATTAATAGGAATACGAAAAAGTAAGCTATGAAAGATCGTGAGTGCCAAACAATTTAATGCAACTACCATTAAATAGCCTCTTCAAATCCTCTTTCATTATCATTTCTCAAATTCTTCACTCTGCATTCGGTTTGCAGAATTTTTTGAATCTTACTCATGGATACGCCAATTCGCTTGAAATGCACTACAATGGCTCTGCAAAAGCCCTTTTTGGACAAGATTCCTAACAACGTCCTTGCCATGGTTTGTAAACTAGATGTCCGAAGTCCTTTTATCCGTCATGCTATATTCATGGTCCTTGGCTATGAATTCTTAAAAAAATGATAAGAGGTACGGTGTGTCC
The DNA here is from genome assembly GCA_028749045.1 of Cupressus sempervirens. Lineage (NCBI taxonomy): Eukaryota > Viridiplantae > Streptophyta > Pinopsida > Cupressales > Cupressaceae > Cupressus > Cupressus sempervirens. Next base: position 301,085,981 of record CM053785.1, on the reverse strand, counting down.
ATGGATATTACCTCTCACTTCCTCACATCTCTTTTCGAACTTGGAGGCAATCAAATAGACATTTTGATGTTTCTATGTAACATTTTTAACGAAACATTTTTAGAAGATGATGTCCAAATTCTTGTATTGGTTGAGTAGGTATCGTGGCCGAGCATTGACATCATTTTTATAGATGTAGTAGACAAGTGTTGGGAGCAAGGCATAGAGAGCATTATACAGAAGCATCCCTTCTTGCTCGGCATGAATGAACGATAATTGACTCACCATTGGAAGTGGGTGTGGTGTAGAAAGGATTTTCTATGAAAGTAGTTGTTGGACGAAATCAGTGAGATTGATTTCACATGGTTGGACGAGTTCAATGACATCATCTTCTCTAACAAATTCCTTATAGAGGGACTTGAAGACCTTTCTAATTGAAGGCTTCAAGCCCTTGGCCCCTTAGCTCGCTAATGCTTCCAGCCTCCTTGTTCCCTATTTCTTGAATCTTGTTTCCTTAAACCTTGCCCTTTGGGCAAATTTTTTTTAAGATATCTATTTTTTCTTTGAATTGGGCTCTGCCCTTTAATGTTAATTACAAAATAGTAAAATCAGGTTGATTTAATTAGCTATTTTGAATATCTATGTTATGAATTAGTATAATGTACATTGTACACTCTAAAATATTATCAATGAAAACAATAGTTTTTGGCTTCTCAAATCATTGTTCATGTTAGTCTACGACTTTGTTTTTAGCATCTCAATGCACGATTGAAATGTTAGTCTGTGACTTTATTATAAAAAATTAACTATTAATAGTTATAAAGTTAGAACTTAGAAACAAAACAAATAAAAGTTTCAACCATCCCTTTATGGTTTTATATTTGATTAATGATTTATAGTAAAAAATTATTTGATTGAAAATTATCCAATTAAAAGTTTTCTCATTTCTAAAACTATTTTTCTTTAATTTGATTGGTTAAAACAAATAGAGCAATAAGAGCATATTTCAAGGAACACTAAATATTATAACCTTAACAAAGTTAAATCAAATTTTGATAATTTATGTGTCACTTTTTAATTTCATACCTATCTTATCACCTAACTTTTTTTCATTATGAAATATTTAAAATAATGAAAAATAGTTTATAAACAATTATCACAATTTTCTATATATGTTAATAATTTATAGATAATTAAACTATATTACATTTTAATTTTGAAATTAAATAATAAATATGAATAAAAATATAGCATTTGTAATTAAATTTTTAAATTTTAATTATTTTATTTAAATTACGCTATTGTCATTATTATTTCATAACTTGCACCAATTTTATTTTATAAAATTTAATATATCTTCATTGAATTTTTTATATCATCTTTACAATAAAAAGTTTATGATAGAAAAGAAAATCATTTTTACAATAGAAAAGAAAATCCTTTAGTTATATTATATTAAAACTAATATATATATATATATATATATATATATATATATATATATATATATATATATATATATATATATATATATATATATATATATACGTGAGGATTTTGACATGCTAAAACTTAAAAATAAAATAATAATAATTAATAACAATTTCTTTAACAATATTTATTTCAATATTTTTCTCTATGTTAATTAATATGCTATTTAAATTATTTTCATGCTAATATATTTTTTAAATCAATTTTTTACTAATTCTATCAATTTTTTTTGCCACAAACTTAATTGCTATGGAATCTTGTTTAAATAATTAATATTAGTTATTCAAAAGGTTTACATTTTAACGATTCACAATTTCATCTGGACCGTTCAATGAATGATAGATCAACGACTGTGGCTCTATTTTGGACCAAATTTTAAAAGATTGAAGTTAAATTCTATTTCTACATGAAATTAGGCCAAGTGTACTAGAAGATTCTTCTTGAAATCTTGACCATTGACTAGAAGAAAGATTGATGGCCCGAGATGAATTTCGGGCCAATTTGAGGAATGTTTTCCCATATGCCTAGATTCATCTAAAATCGTGACATATGTCCGATCATTGCAAAGTTCAATTAAGTGTCAAGACTCAATTAATATTAAAAATAATAATGTATAAAAAATTATCACAATTTTCAATATATGTTAATAATTTATAGATAATTAAACTATATTACATTTTAATTTTGAAACTAAATAATAAATATGAATAAAAATATAGCATTTGTAATTATATTTTTAAATGTTAATTATTTTAGTCAAATTAAACTATTGTCATTATTATTCCATATCTTGCACCAATTTTATTTTATAAAATTTAAGATATTCTCATTGAATTTTTCATATCATCTTTACAATAAAAAGTTTATAATAACAAAGAAAATCTTTTATTTATATTATACTATAACTATTATAATAATAATATAATTATTATAAATTATATTATATATAATATTTTATATAAATAATTAAATTAACATCATGATTTTGACATTCTCAAACTTAAAAATAAAATAAAAATAATTAAAAATAATTTCTTTAATAATATTTATTTCAATATTTTCTCTATATTAATTAATATGCTATTTAAATTCTTTTCATGCTAAGATTTTTTTTAATCAATTTTTTTACTAATTCTATCAATTTTTTTGTCATGAACTTAGTTATTATGGAATGTTGTTTAAATAATTAATATTAGTTATTCAAAATGTTTAAGTTTTAACGATTCACGATTTGATCTATAGACCATTCAATGAATGATAGATCAACAACTGCAGCTCTATTTCGGGCAAAAATTTTAAAAGATTGTAGTCAAAATTCTATTTCTACCCAAAATTAGGACACATGTACTCGAAGATTCTACTTGAAATCCTGACTGTTGACTAAATGAAAGATTGACGGCCTGAGATGAATTTTAGACAAATTTGGGAAATGTTTTCCCATGTGCTTAGATTCTCCTGAAATCGTGACACGTGTCTGATCATTGCAAAGCTCAATTAAGTGTCAGGACTCGATTAATATTAATAATAATTATGTTTATAAACAATTATATCAATTTTCAATATATGTTAATAATTTATAGATAATTAAACTATATTACATTTTAATTTTGAAACTAAATAATAGATATGAATAAAAATATAACATTTGTAATTATATTTTTATATTTTAATTATTTTATTTAAACTAAAGTATTGTCATTATTATTTCATATCTTGCACCAATTTTATTTTATAAAATTTAATATAGCTTCATTGAATTTTTCATATCATCTTTACAAAAAAAAGTTTATGATAAAAAAAAAATCATTTCTATAATAGAAAAGAAAATCCTTTATTTATATTGTATTATAAGTATAATAATAATAATATAATTATTTTATATATATATATATATATATATATATATAACATCATAATTTTGACATGTTCAAACTTAAAAATAAAATAATAATAATTAATAACAATTTCTTTAACAATATTTTTCTCTATATTAATTAATATGCTATTTAAATTCTTTTCATGCTAATATTTTTTTAAATCAATTTTTTACTAATTCTATCATTTTTTTTCCACAAACTTAGTCGCTATGGAACCTTGTTTAAATAATTAATATTAGTTATTTGAAAGGCTTAAGTTTTAATGATTTGCAACTTGATCTAGATCGTTCAATGAACAATAGATCAACAATCGTGGCTCTATTTTGGGCCAAATTTTAAAATATTGAAGTTAAATTCTATTTCTACCCGAAATCGGGACACGTGTACTTGAAGATTCTATCCGAAATACCGACCATTGACTAACAAAAAGATTGACAGCCCGAGATGAATTTTGGGCTGATTTGGAGAATGTTTTCCCATGTGTCTAGATTCATTCGGAATTGTGACACATGTCCGATCATTGCAAAGCTCAATTACGTGTTAGGCCTTGGTTAATGTTAATAATAATTATGTTTAATCTTTTAAAAAAATCATTACTTAATCCTGACTCTGCGATGTCGTGATTGTTAAGTAAAAGGTAGATTAATGCCAATGGCAATGGCTCGAGATAAATTTCGGGTAAATTTTGGGTCCGCTATCGCTGTGGTCAAAAAACATCAGGAATCGTTACACATGTCCTTGACAAGTGTCACGATTTTAGATGACTCTTGACAACAGTGATAGCATTCCACAGATTGACCCGAAAATCATATTGATAATTAACTTCAATTTTTATTAATTTATTTATTTAAAATGAACAAATTTCAAAATTCAAATGTTTATTAATGTAATAAATTTTTACATTTTATTATTATAGTTATGTACATTACTACATTATTGAGTATTTATATCATTCACACATGTACATTGTACATACTATTATTAAAGTTTCTAAAATCATTAATTACTTAATACTTTCGTTTTAACTTTTAACTATTTACCTTCTATGTTTTTAGAGTATGAAGTTGAAAATTCTCCAAGTCGAGAGTCTAGTACAATAGGGTTTTCAAATTTTCAAAGACTGACTAAATTCCATTCTGTGTTCTAAAGACTAAAAGTGTGAAACATGAGTATCACAAGACAACACCAATTATCAAATCTCGATTCCAAGTACCTAAATTTTTTTAATTTTTTCATTGCAATTTGCAACGATGGAAATCTTGATTTTTATTGTTTTAGGTTTGCACTTTACAATTTTTTAAATAGAGCTTGAAGAAGAATTTTGTGTAATAACCAGTAGTAGGCATAGGCAAAACAAAGTCAAAAACCTCTAGTCCAAGTGCAAGCATAAAGGAAAAGAAAGACATTATAGAACTCAGGCAAGTGCTACAAACCCTAGGTTTCATCGATGAATGTCCTAATATTTTTTATCCTGTTATCCATGGAGATTTTGGAATCATGGGAATTAGACATTCATAGTTTAATAAGTCCAAAGATACACAAAAGGGGAGAAATTATTACAAATATAACAACAATATTTTTGCACATACAGATAAACTAGTTGCTTTGGTTACTGGATTAGCAAACCTCGTTGTACCCGAAGTACTCCCTTGCCCTGAAATTGTAATGCTATGTGGTTAGAATTATGATGAAGATAGAAAGGCAATTGTAAACCAAAACACTCAAGAGGAAATTTTATCCATAACTGAGAGTGAATTTTTCACTCTATTAGACCTAGGGATAGGGTTTAAACCAGAAAGCTTTAATGAGCACATTGACTTAGATAAACTAGCATGGGCTTATGACAAACTGGAAAGATTTTTTCAAGATTCATATATTAAGTGTTTAATAAACTCAGAGTCATCTACTAGTGTTACACTGGATATAGACCATAAGCCTCTTTATCAGTATGATATTTTTGTGCCATGGGTTTAGAATACTATTTCTTTGTTATCATTTTGTCTAGGACTAGATTGTAACAAGGAAGTGGGGGCCAATGTTCTTGAAATGATTTATAATATCCATTTTTGAGATCAGTCAGTTGGGAAGGTAGATGTAAGATATAATTTTGTTTAACACATTGTTGAATCTATACAACAACAATTACTAATGATTAAACAAAGTACGACTACATGCAAGATGAATAGATTTAGGTTTACAAGTTACTTGTGCTACCTTCTTTTAGAAAAGCATCGCCCAAAATTTGAGATAGAGAACACCAAGCTTGATATTGAGGTCTACAAGTTTGATGAGAAAATCCAGAAGAAATCAGAGACTCGAAAGTCCAATATATGAGTGGACACATAAGATGAGGATGACTGCTAACAATAATAACTACAACCATTTTGTAGAGTTCCTCTTGGCACCTATTTCCCGAAAAATCATATGCACTTCAATGCCTTGATTGATTGTGTCTTGTAAAGATTGCATTCAATTAGGAAGTCAAATTCAATTGGCTGACTGGTTCTTCATGGAAGAGTACACTGTCTTAAGGTTTTACAGTTCAGCAGTTGAACCATGCAAACTTTCAATGCATGTTATAGAAAGGGTTTATGCATTGGAATATGTATGGCAGATGGAGAGTGTAGATGAACTTTTCACTGGACAACAAAAGAAAAAAATATTTCCTTCCTTGCCTTTCACAATCGGAGACCTCACATTTAAGGAAAAGGCTTTCAAAGTGGCAAATGAATTGGTAACCTTTTTTGGCTTTGATTTTGTCAGTCATCGAAATTACGACATTGCACATATCAAAGTCACACAAATCAGAGCCTCTGACATACTTAAATTTCAACAAGAAACCATTTCAACCTTCTAAGAGGTCTATGTCGAAAGCAACTAAAGAGGCATGCACATTTGAATTGTGGTATCAAACTAAGATGACTAAATTTTAGAAAATGAGGCAAAATTTGGGTGAACCAAAAACATTAGTAGGTTTCGAGGAAATTGAGGAGGATGAACTTTTCAGTGATTATTGGAATAAAGAGCATCCAACTGTACTATATGATTTTGGAAGTTGCAGTGACATTGATATTCAAAGATAGAAGGACCTCAAGTTTGATGCCGCCATTCAATCTATTTAGAATTCTGGGTCAACCGAGGGTAGACATTGTTAATCTTGAAATGAGTGATTCTACTAAACAAACATATAGTAAAGGGGCAACTATGATACAAAAAATGGGTTGTGCAGGTATAGGGTCCATTGGTGAAAGTGGTGAAGGGATTTGGAATCTAGTTCCAATACCAGACCCACCCAAAACAGTAAGTAAATCAATCATTGGACTCTTTGATGAGATTGAAGATGATTCATCTAGATTGACTGAATTTCATTTTGTGTTCTAAAGACTAAAAGTGTGAAACATGAGTATCACAAGACAACACCAATTATCAAATCTCGATTCCAAGTACCTAAATTATTTAATTTATTCATTGCAATTTGCAGCAATGAAAATCTTGATTTTTATGTTTTAGGTTTGCACTTTACAATTTTTTTAATAGGGCTTGAAGAAGAATTTTGTGTAATAACTAGTAGTAGGCATGGGCAAAACAAAGTCAAAAAGCTCTAGTACGAATGCAAGCATAAAGGAAAAGAAAGACATTATAGAACTCAGGCAAGTGCTACGAATCCTAAGTTTCATCAATGAATGTCCTGATATTTTTTATCCTATTATCCATGGAGATTTTGAAATCATGGGAATTAGACATTCATAGTTTAATAAGTCCAAAGATACACAAAAGGGGAGAAATTATTACAAATATAACAACAATATTTTTGCACATACAGATAAACTAGTTGCTTTGGTTACTGGATTAGCAAACCTCACTATACCCAAAGTATTCCCTTGCCCTCAAATTGTAATGTTACGTGGTCAGAATTATGATGAAAATAGAAAGGCAATTGTAAACCAAAACACTCAAGAGGAAATTTTATCCATAACTGAGAGTGAATTTTTCACTCTATTAGACCTAGGGATAGGGTTTAAACCAGAAAGCTTTAATGAGCACATTAACTTAGATAAACTAGCATGAGCTTATGACAAACTGAAAAGATTTTTTCAAGATTCGTATATTAAGTGTTTAATAAACTCAGAGTCATCTACTAGTGTTACACCGCACATAGACCATAAGCCTCTTTATTAGTATGATATTTTTGTGCCATGGGTTTAGAATACTATTTCTTTGTTATCATTTTGTCTAGGACTAGATTGTAACAAGGAAGTGGGGGCCAATGTTTTTGAAATGATTTATAATATCCAGTTTTGAGATCAGTCAGTTGGGAAGGTAGATGTAAGATATAATTTTGTTTAACACATTGTTGAATCTATGCAACAACAATTACTAATGATTAAACAAAGTACGACTACATGCAAGATGAATAGATTTAGGTTTACAAGTTACTTGTGCTACCTTCTTTTAGAAAAGCATCGCCCAAAATTTGAGATAGAGAGCACCAAGCTTGATATTGAGGTCTATAAGTTTGATGAGAAAACTCAGAAGAAATCAGAGACTCGAAAGTCCAATATATGAGTGGACACATAAGATGAGGATGATTGCTAACAATAATAACTACAACCATTTTGTAGACTTCCTTTTGGCACTTATTTCTCGAAAAATCATATGCACTTCAATGCCTTGATTGACTGTGTCTTGTAAAGATTGCATTCAATTAGGAAGTCAAATTCAATTGGCTGACTGGTTCTTCATGGAAGAGTACACTGTCTTAAGGTTTTACAGTTCAACAGTTGAACTATGCAAACTTTCAATGCATGTTATAGAAAGGGTTTATGCATTGGAATATGTATCGCAAATGGAGAGTGTAGATGAACTTTTCACTGGACAACAAAAGAAAAAAATATTTCCTTCCTTGCCTTTCACAATCGGAGACCTCACGATTGAGGGAAAGGCTTTCACAGTGGCAAATGAATTGGTAACCGTTTTAGGCTTTGATTTTGTCAGTCATCGAAATTATAATCCACTGAACATAATAAAAACAAGACTTATTGCCAATGGGAACACTGTGAACAAATATCAACATTAGGAGATGCCATTGATAGAAAAGTTAAAAAAACAAGGATTCGTGGGAAGAGGTTAAGAAAGAGATGGAGAAACATACAATAGAGAATAGTATTTCAATGCAAGAATTGTCATCCCAAATTACGACATTGCACATATCAAAGTCACACAAATCAGAGCCTCTGACATACTTAAATTTCAACAAGAAACCATTTCAACCTTCTAAGAGGTCTACGCCGAAAGCAACTAAAGAGGCGTGCATATCTGAATTGTGGTGTCAAACCAAGATGACTAATTTTAAGAAAATGAGGCAAAATTTGGGTGAACCAAAGACATTAGTAGGTTTCAAGGAAATTGAGGAGGATGAACTTTTCAATGATTATTGGAATAAAGAGCATCCAACTGTACTATATGATTTTGGAAGTTGCAGTGACATTGATATTCAAAGATAGAAGGACCTCAAGTTTGATGCCACCATTCAATGTATTTAGGATTATGGGTCAACCAGGGGTAGACATTGTTAATCTTGAAATGAGTGATTCTACTAAACAAACATATAGTAAAGGGGCAACTATGATACAAAAAATGGGTTGTGTAGGTATAGGGTCCATTGGTGAAAGTGGTGAAGGGATTTGGAATCTAGTTCCAGTACCAGACCCACCCAAAAGACTAAGTAAACCAATCATTAGACTCTTTGATGAGATTGAAGATGATTCATCTAGAAAGGGAAAAATACATTATACTTCTACTTTTGAAGGTCATCCCAACACATTATTTGTTAAATCTTCAAATCCAGTTGTAGTTAGTCCCACTAGCACTAGCGCATGGATGAACCTTGTGCAAAAAAAAAATGTTATGACAATTACACTGCAAGCAATGTCGGTGGTTACTTCACCAATGTATGCACCAGTAGCTTTTGTACAAAGCATTGAAAATAGTCCTAAAATGCTAAGATTTGGAATGGGCCATCTTTAGTATGTTGGCAATCCTCAAAATACATTTATAAGTGGAGTAAGTTTAACTAGAGTTGGAGCAGCATACAACAATACAACTGATAATTCATTTTTCAAATACTCAATTGTGTCAGCAACCCCAGATTTTAGTTTCAACAAGATTGCATCAAAATTTGATCAGAAAAGTGAAAGAAATAGGCAAATTATGAAGACTTTGAAAAGTGATGCAGTTGTTGAATGTTAAGGATCTACTAATAGAAAATTTCCAAAATATGATCCAAACAATGAAACGATGAACTTCCTGGCTATTATATCCCTCGCTAGAGATAATAATCCACCAAAAGATGTGATAAATCATAATAATATACAAGTCAGCAGTCTTCAAATGGATTTGTCAAAAGTGAAAAATATTGACAAATCAATATATCAAAAGAGAGCAACAAAATGTTCGACTCTACACTTCTGAAAGCGAAGAGGGAAAACAAAAGGCTTACAAAGAAAATAGAAATGTTACTGGTAGACCTTAATAATGTGAAGGCCAAGGAGAAAGCAACAAACAATAGGTTCAAAGAATTGCAGAACAGGATAAAGAATTCTTCTCCTATAGAGGCAATTGTCCAGCAAGAAAAGATGAATGAACAAGTGCAAAATTTGACTAAAGAATTGGATGAGTGCAAAAAAAGAATTCAACATGAAAAAGCCTCTACTACACAGTTGTTCATGTCTATAAAGAGTAGTGCATAGGTCAACAATAAATTGAAAACTGACCTGAACTCTGCTATCAAGGAAAATAATAATTTGAAAATTGAATTGGAGAATGAAAAGAAAAAAGAGGAGTCTAAGGCAAAGATAATTGATAATTTGTAAAAGGAATTGAGGAATGAGGAGAAAAAAGAGGAGTCTAGTGCAAACACAATCCACAATTTGAAGAACCAATTGGAGAATATGAAGAAAAAAGAGGAGTCAACTGCAAAAATAATCCTTGATTTAAAGAAGGAATTAGAGAATATGAAGAAAACAGAGTCTAATGCTATTGCAAAAAATAACACAATCCACCATATGAAGAAGGAATTGCAGAATGCAAAGAAAATCCTAAATTTAAAGAAAGAATTGGAGAACGCAATGAAAAAGAAGTCTACTCAAACACTCCATGATTTGAAGAAAGAATTGGACAATGCCAAAAAAAAGGAGGAGTCCACTGCGAAGACAATCCATGATTTGAAAAGGAAACTTGAGAATGAGAAGAAAAAAGAGGTAACTACTACAAAGACAATCCAAGATTTGAAGAAGAAATTGGAGGATAAGAGGAAGAGAGCAACTAATTGGCAAGGGCAACTAGAGGAAATACAAAAAAAAGAGTGAAATAGAGATGTCTGAAATGAAGAAAAAGATGGAGAATGTAATTGTACAAAATAGAATGACATCTTCCAAACACCATCATGTCAAGGATACTATAATAAACATAGTTAAGCTTATCAAACAAGAAAATTGAGACAAAATAATGACGAACAATGATAGTTTGTTTGAATGGATTGATTTAAATAGCAATCTCAGACTTTTCTTTGAAAATGTAAAAAATGATGTTGAGGGTAAAAGACGAATCTTCACCAATTCCTTAAAAAATTTTGCTAAACAAATTTTGAATAAAGTATAGAGATCCAGTGATAGGGATTTGGCAAACCATGGAATAAACAACCGCTTGGATGACTCTATAATGACCTTTGTTATCTGTCACAATTATGAACAAGTAATGGAAATAGATGAAGCTCTCAAATCTGCTTCCAAGGACTTGATGAAGATGAATCACAACATACTAAACTTGCTAAATGTTGGATTACCAAATTTAGCTTACTCAAACAGAAAAATCATTGGAAAATAAGATTCCATGAAATTTTTGCAAAACACCATGAAATCTGATTTAGGCAACTTACCTGAGGAAATCACTCTAGAAAGAATTGCAAGTTGTATCAAAACACTATCAACAATGAATGCAGTTATAGATATATTCCTCGATTCATATAAAACTATCTCTATGAAGTATTCATTGTTGATGAGGTTACAACTATTTAGCTACAATCTCAAACAAATAGAGCTTCAAAATGATGTAAAATGGAGTGCTCTAAATAACTTCATTCGAGCTGGGTCATCCTCTCAAATTGTTACTGTTGCTGTCAATGGCAGTCATAGCTGATAGCAGTAAGAAGTAACAACTTAGTAAGTGATAGTACTATAATCGTTTTGTTACTTGTTGCTCTTTAATTTCAAATTTTGGATTTAATTTCAACTTTGTTTAATGTTAATTTAAATTGTTACAGGAATCAAGAGCCAACATATTAGGATAGTTAGATAGCCAGGCACTGGCATACTATTACTACACAGAGCAGATGGAAAAAATTTCTCTACTCCTACATGAAAAAATTGTACAGTTGGCAATGTGGCAAATTTGCAATGTGATTATACACACATAATGCATTATATAGTAATAATATGATTATATATACAATTACAAACCAACCTATAGCTATTGTTGCTCCCTTGTATCTACAAAAGGGAATTCAAGATCATTTCAATTTGACATTGAGTCATTTGCAAAAGGTTGTAATCTTTAAATATATTATGTTACAAGCTAATTTATAATTATAAATTATAATACCATTTTTTTAAAGAGAGCTTATTCTGTTAAATGGAGCTTATTCTGTTAAATGCATTATGTTACAATTTCTTAAAGAAACTAGAATCAATGAAAATCTAAAAGTAAAAATGTCTAAAAACTAGAATGAATGAAAATATCAAGTTCAACATGTACTATTGTATTAAAACTAGAATCAATGAAAATCTCAACATGTTTAAAAAATACAATCAATGAAAATCTCAACATGTGTAGACTGTAAAAGTAAAAACTAGTTTCAATAAAAATTTTAACATGTAAATTTGTAACATCAACATGTTTTTAAAAAAAATTAACCATCTATAAAAGGACAATGAATGAAGACTATAAATTAACTTCTACAACCATAATTAATTAGTGGATAAAGTCGTAGATCAGAGCTACTAGCCTACTACTTGAATCATGTAGAAGTTAGAACTTGAAGTTGAGAAGCTACTATAGTTACCACTCTGCCTGGACCAACTCAGCATCACTATCCCCAAAATCCTCTTCATTTACTGCATATAACATTTCATTGGTAGTTGTGTTTTCTTTAAATTTATTGTCAGTATCAGTATGCATGCCAAAGTGAACATCATCTTCATTGCTTCCAATAGCAGGACATGAATCACTCCCACCGCCACTATCACTGTCACTTGGGTTTGAAATGTTGGCCATCTCTCTTCTTTGACATTTGTTTCTCCAAATGCCAAGAGCCCTATCATAAGGGAAACTATCTACCTCATACCTAGAATTATAAAGTCTCAACCAATTATCCAGATTTTTGTCTAATTTTTTTCTAACCTTTGACTTCAAGAAGCCCAAAGTACTAAAAACTCGTTTATCTTCCACTGAACCCAATATCATTGTCAAACATAAATTAGATGTCACAGTTCTACCCCCCACAGTATTATTTTGGCCGAGTTCGGTGCTCACCCATTCAGACTTGCAACCATTTTTGACTTGATCCGGTTTCTCCACCGTCTTCGTGGCTTTGCTGACTCGGAGGAAGGCCAACACAGATACCCTTATTTAGCCTACTACTCCTTAGTTGCCATTGCTGACGTCGATCCTGCCACTAGAGCCCACGGTTGGTATGCTCAAGCTCCTATCCTACTAAGTTCAGTGGGGATCGACATTGATCATCTTCCTCCCTACCAGTTCTCATTGGATGCCCTTGCTCATCTACTCCCTTCTCGGCAGGAGTTGAACGGGCATGTCAGACTTGACATTTACAGAAAGTATATCACATGGACCTGGGTGGATCCTCCAGGGGGACTACGTCCAAGGATGGCTTTATACGTTGAGCACTTCTTAGTTATTCGAGATGGGATTATTGTACGCCCAGAGTACTTACATAGATATTGGACTTACGCCTTGCGTATCTTCCTTGGCTCCTTTAGGGTGGGCTCGCACAAACTCTGGATTCAGGTCGATCACCATATTGCTAGAGAGGATTGAGTATGTACACTTTGTATCTTAACAGAGGCAGAATCTGAGGTTCATTTTCTTTTCAGATGCCCCATATGCTACGAGATTAGAGGGAGATTTTACTGTCTATTTAGAGATTGCAGATCCCTCTCGAATTTTTTCAGGTACACCGATCAGTGTTGCATTGCACTCTATCTCCGCGAGTCCTTACAGCTTCGTGACCATACTTTACAGCTTTCATTTCCCAGGAGTTAGACCCAGGCACAGCTTATTATGACCTTCTTCTCACCCTTAACTCCAACTCGGGGAGTGAAGTGACCGTACAGTTTCCCTAACACGAGTTGTTCCAGATCAGTGAGACCCCACAGGGGACCTTTTTGCCAGCGACACTCCTCTCGTGGCACTCAGCTTCATCACAAGGCTTTTGGTAGCCGCACAAATCAGTCACTGTTGGACTTTTTCCCTGTGAAGACGGATACCTAATCTTTTCTGTGATGTTTCCTGCTTTCTTCTTCTTTTGTTGTGCTAGTTCTTTCTTTTTTGGACACCGTTTGGTGCTTCGTTTGTCAGCTTTTTCCTTGTTGTAAGCTTCCAGTCCCATAGACCCATGTTGTGGTCTTTTGTTGGACATTAATAAATTTATCTTATCTTATCTTATCTCTCAACTAATTGCTCTCACTAGGGTTTTTTCAAAGCTTTGTCAGCACTCCCTCTTCATTTGGATTCTCCATAAGATCATATTGTTCCCTCATTATGTTTGCAAAAGAATATGATTGATCTCTCAATTGAGATTTGTCTAAAATTCTATTTATAGTTACTTCATTGATTCCTTAGGTTTGCAAAAATGTTGAATCAAAGTCGTCATCCTTCTTCGAAAATCAGTCAAATAGTTTAGAGACCAATATTGAGAAAAAACAATTGACATTGCTTCAACTAGTTCCTCTGGAGGGAATTTGAATCTAATGTCTAACAAAAGATTGTAGCAAACTCGCTTGAAAGAGTTAGGCATAGAGTCTTTGATCTTCTTGAAGTCTTCACTTGTAACAAGTTAAAGTGCCTTCTTTGGTTTTGATTCTACTTCGCATCTTGCTTCATTGGGGTTGGAGTTGGGGTTGATGTGGGCATAGTATTGCATTGGTATATCAACTCCATGTACCCTGGCACATACCTCATTGTTTACCAATATATAAAAAGTTCTCATGATTGTTAAAATCTTTGATTTCTATCCACTTTGCAAACTTTGATTCATCTAATGGTAGTAATCAATACAAAGTATCCAGACTATTACATGTCATTTTATGCATCTTATTATATTGTGCAATGTACATAGCTCTCTGTTAAACCTTTTTTATAGTATTTCTCATGTCCTGTAGCATGGGGAGAATAACTGCTAAAGTTAAGAGTATCTTAACATTAATTACACTTGAATATAGCTGAGGTAATATGTCTTGCACAGAGTGGATTAGTCCAAGCAATGATAGATATTTAGAGATTACTCAATGCACATGTCCATCCAAAGAGATCCATCTAGTATCATTCTCTTTAAGAAGCTTCCTCCCATCAGTAAGTCCTTGAGCAAAGTGTTGAAATTCTCGAACTCATTTTGGGCTTCAACAAAAGCATTGGTAAATCTCTTTGATTAGAGATTTTGCTTTACTTACACAACCAAAATCGTTGACATTCATTTGATGGGTCATGTAATAAATGGGAATAGTGTAGGGTCCTAAATCATTCTTGATCGCTTTGCAAAGAGTGCCTTAATGACCTTGCATAACTGAAGCTCCATCTGCTCCAACACACACCAGCTTTTTGGCAATTGCCATGTTATCTAAACCTCCAGATTCAATTAGAGTACTCTTTAATAAATCATATAAATTTTCGACTGTCGCACTACAATTCAATTTAGCAACAGATAGTAGAAAGGGTTGATGACAAAGATCGTTTATAGCATAAACATGCATGCACACCCAAGAAGTATTATCAATTGCTAGAACTTCATCTGGAGACAATGCAATGAAATTTCAGTGTTTTATTTTTTCCTTCATTTCTTGTTTTTCAACCAGTGCTAGACATCTAGCCCATTCCCACCTATTGTTTACTGACTAGTGATTGTTTAGATAGTTTCAAACTTTGAAAAAGTGCAGTAAAGCAATAATTGAAGGGTAGTCTATCATAGGACATCCTCTACTTAAAATATAAAAGACCACACTTAATTGAACTACTTTTCCCACATTTTGCACTTCCATTGCTTTCCCACTGAAATATTCAATGGAACCTTTTACTGCAGAATGCTTCTCCCATAATTGCTAGTGTAACTTGTATATTTCAGCATTCCTGCTATGCAGACAGTTGTCCTTTGTTTTCCAAATTAGCATGGATTTTTCAACTCCATCTATAGTTTCCTTTTTATAAACTTTACTAACATGTTTTTCTATGGTATCAAGTTTAAGTTGCAACCTCTTCTCCTTCTTTGTTATCTCTATGCAAATCTTACATCTGCATTCTGTAGGAGGCTCACCATCAATTGGATTGGCCACTTGTGCAATGAACTAGTACTTTTCCACCCATTCTAATTAAAAATTGCTTTTGGACAGATCCCGGTGAGATTGATCTTTCTTTGATTCCAATTTTCTTTTCCCCTTTTGTGCATGAACATGATTTATGGAATCACTTTTAGTTTTCTCACCTGACTAGTCTGGAACTGAATCCAACTCCATAATATTAGTTTGTGACTCCCTACTCAGGGGAAGTGTCTTCAAATCATGTTCAAGTTCATCCTCGATTGAGAAATCGAGTTTACCAACTTGAACTTCTTCAATATGGTTTGTGTCTTCAACTTGTGATGAATTTCCTTTTTTAATAAGCACTGGAAATCTAACTTGTGAATCTTGTAGGTTGCCGACATTTCCACCACCAAAATATGTCAATATGGTTCTGTGTTTTGGTAATGGTGTCCTTTCTTGGCTTTCAGGGATCCTACCGGAACCCCTGATACCCCTCTTATGTGACATTGTGAACCAATAAAGGCTACAAAAGATAATTAAAACTTAGTTGTTGAACAAAAGACTCAAATAGTGACGAGTCAAAGACTATGAATAGTGATGGTAGACTACTTAGACTAAATATAATAACAATAATATGATTCATTCTCAAAAAAAGGGTACTATTGCTATGGTACTACAATCTACAGTACTACCCAATATAATTCGCAAACTTATGAACTATCTTAGCATGTGAGATGTCCAGTCCTCAGTAGACACTGGACAGTAAAACTAAAAAAATAACTAGTACCATTGTACTAGTACCACTGTTGATATAAAAAATAAATTAAAAATCACTTGCTTTTTATGAAAACCATGGTCCACGAGTCAATGGGGCAATGCACTCAGCACTTTGAAACTTCGACAATAATAAGAAATACTAGTCTCTAGACCAGAAAAGAACGAATTGCTTAAAATAATAATATCTTATAGTCCAATTTAGGTTGGAGAATTACATCGGATTAACAAGTGGGAATGTCAAATGTAGGTGAAACGCAACTTCCTATTGCAAGCCCACAATAGGAAACAGTTGGCTAAATAGGGCTAGTGGTTGACACATATTGGGAAAATGGTAGGTGACACCCAACCCAAGAGAAATTTATTTGGTTGTAGTAATGGTGAAAGAACATGGGCCAATAAGAAACAACATGTAAAGGATGCGAAATGTTTAAAATAAATGTATATTACATTGGTGATTGGACCAATATTTTTGACCAATCATGTGATAACTAATGGGCGACTACCATGGGTGTTGGACCCAAATCAGATAAATATCCAACAATGCAGTTGACCTACAGTGCATGCACTATCCACCAAATGACAATCGACCCATGAAATGGGATCGCCAAATGGCGAAGATTCGCCATTAAAGTAATCTCTAGTTAACAACAGGTAAATGAAATTCCCAGCTTCTAATCAGTTCTAAATAACATGGTCTCAAAGTCTAAATGAAAGCCATGTGTGGGTGGTAAGAAGCCTGGTCAAGGAAGGAAGAATAATAAATATTCAAGAGAATTTTCTAGTAAAAAAGATATCGAGGATGGTAAACAACTGACCATCTAAGAGAGTTGCTTAGAATGTTCCAAATGAAGATAATGTGTTGGAACATAAGAGAATTGAATGATGCTCATAAGAAATACATTCTTAGAAATGTAGTTTGAGACCATAAACTAGATATTCTTCTAGTCCAAGAAACTTAAATGGCAAGAAAAAAACCTTAAAATGATCTCATTGTTCAAAATAGTAAAGTGTTGGGATGTAGTTCCCAAGGAGCGTTTGGAGGAGTTGTAGTCTTTTGGAATGAGACCATAGTTAAACAAGAGTTGATCTTGTCTAAAAATAAGCTTCTATGTATTCATTTTTTTGCATATTAGGAATAAATTGTCTTGGTTATTATCCAATGTTTATGCCCCCAACTCTAATGCGAGAAGGTTGGTGTTCTGGGATAGATTGTCTACTCTCAACACCTCTTTCATTCATGATCCGTTCCTTATCATAGATGATTTCAATACTGCTCTATGTGATTTTGAAAAGGTTGGTGGAATTTCCTTCCAAAGTCGCTCTGATGGAAGGTTGGATTTGATCATATTTATTGACTCTCAAGCCTTGGTAGATTTTGATCTTCAAGGCCTGAGTTTTTTTTGGTCCAATCATAGCTCTGGGAATGATTTGATTCAAGTTAAACTAGACAAGGCTCTTATTTCAGTTGATTGGCTTAATCTTTTCTACTACTCTTTGGTTGCCCTTCCTAAAGGTTGTTCTGACCACTTTTTGATTTCTTTGGTTGTTCACTATTACAAAATAAACAATATATTACTAAATAAAGTACTAAAAATTGTAGATATGTGACTAATTTTGATCACGTGACCAATGGTAGTTTATTGCCAGACATTTATCTCCCAACCAAATTTACGATTAAACTATTTTAATCATTGATTTAGTCATTTATTATTGTTACTTGGTAGTTCATATGGTAATTTATTTGATAATTTTGGTAGTATATTTGGTAGTTTTTTTAGTACTGTATATGGTAGTTTTTTTAGTAATATATATGGTAGTATATATAGTAGTTTATTTGGTAGTATATTTGGTAATATTTGGTAGTTTATTTAATCATTGATTTAGTCATATTAGGGCACGATGGAATTGAACCACCATCCTCCTACTTATAATGGTGGTCTTCCGTTGACCTAGTACCCTTTAAAAATTACTGCAAAAAATTGACAATTTGTCTTCCCGACATTAGATCTACCATGATCATGGTCACTGTAACATGATATACTCCTCTGAAAGAACATAAACTTTAGTTATTATGAAATATAATAATCTGAATCTTCATAAAAAATAATTCAACAATTTTAAATTCTTTTGTTAAAGCATTTTAAAATTATATTTCATGTCAATTACACTTCTCTAAATTAATATAGTGATAGACTCTTATAAAATATAATTTGGAGCACTTTGGCCACACACAAGTATTATTTCTTGTGCTAACTTCTTAGAAGAAAGATAAAAATGATTATGCAATTTATGTCAAGAAAATAAACCTTTCTTTTAAATAAAAGCATCATACCCCATTTAAAAATCACATCTATTAAAAACTATGAAACACAATCGATTGAAATACTCACTTTGTGACATATGGAGGTGCCAAAGGATCAAATATGTCCATTTCCTTATGCTCGAGTGGGTGCTAAAAGTTTTCATTACACTTGATGTTGACATTTATTGAACCTTAGTCTACAAACAACATAAAAATAGAAATTTGATAAAAATAAGGCACATGAAAAATAAAGTTTTTATCAATAATTTATTATTAAGTTATTCCTAGTGTTAGGAATAAGGGGTCTCAACCTTGGATAATTCCTATTCTTATTATTTATTTTGTAAATGTATTTTTTGTAAATAATATAATTAAGTGAGTGTACATGTCTAGTTGGCATGTTGATGTGTCACTCCACTTGCATGGGTCGACATCTTGAATATTTTGCAAGGAGATCATAACTGAAACGGTTATGACGGATTCTTATGATGCATAAGAGCTATCTTTGGAAGATATGATGATGGGTGAAAACGTGAAGACATGTGGCAATTGATCATTGAGTCTCCATCTAGTGCATGGGGTTCGAGGCATTGAGCCGAAATTTTTTTTGGGTTCCTACTTTTTTGGAGAATGGTAAAACCCTAATATGATTCTTCTTTGGAATTAGTTGCCCTAAAATGAAAAGTACATGATATAAGTGACTATAGGGTTGCAGATAGTTGTGAGTGAAAAGTGTATTGTTGGTAGTGTTTTGTTGCAACTGGATTTGTCTTCTGTGTCCTGAAAGAACTTGCATTGCAAATGTGTTGTAACCATTGTGTTGAAGATAATACATTGTGCAGGTTTTGGTGAGGTGGGGTTGTTTTACTGAAAGGTTTTTCCCCACCGACATATCTTTGTGTTTATGTTTTTTCTTTCTCTATCTATTTTATATATTCATGGTTGACTACAATATTATTGTTTACATAATATGGAATCTAAAATTGTAAGGATTTAATAGAATTTGCACAATACTTTCCTTCAAGGATTAGTGTAGGAAGTTGTTTCCGCACCTGAGTTTCCATACACCTAGTAATAGGGAAAGTGGTTCCAATTCAAAAATGTAACAAAGAACTAAATAATATGTTTATGATAAATTGCTTTAAAAAACCTATAACAAAAGGAAATAATGGACTTAATGAGACTTAATGTGTCATTGGCTATGGCACATGAGCGACATTGGTATTAATTGTTAATATACAAACACTAAGAGAAGAAATAGTACAACAACAATGAAGGTGTACAATAGTCTTATCATGCAAGCACACCATTTACACAATTTTTTGAATGGGCAGAAACAATTTTAATAGGGCCGATTGGTTTCACCCATAGTATTCACCATTTCTATTAGTAATCCCAATAAATGTCAAACTTGGTAGAAACCAAAGTAGAGTGTACATTAAAGCTCTAAATCTGAAAACAATCTATTTGAGTCTAGATGTTTTGAATATTAGATACAAACCATTTTGTTGAGTAGAAACAATGAAAGAAATTGCAAAATTGCATCCATATATTGCACAATAGTATGAGAGCATACAAGAAACAAAATCAGTATAAGTTGCATTCATATATTGAACAAAAAATGGGACATGCACATGAATATATAAAACATACACCAAACAGAGTGAGCCATAGAATAATTTAAAATTATTATCATAATAGAGTGCTAGATTATACTTTTTCAAATTGGAAAGAGACTAAGATGATCAACAAGGAATCTAAACTTATATATTGAATATAAATCCCTCAATCACAGTTGGTAAGGAATAGTAAAAGTTGTTGTGTAAGAATGATCACATCAATCAAATAGTTTGTCTATATACAAAAGAGACAAATAACTATGCAACAAGCCATTTAGAATATTCAGATTCATCTTTGCATTTCAAGATATAGGCCATGATAATCAAATGCAATGTGAAAGAAGTATATCTACAAAAAGGTTCATCATTTTAGTTATGTAAACTGTACCAGTTGTGCCATATGCCATACAAAAATTTGAGGGGAAGTATTTTTTTTGTAGTGATTTTATTCAAAATAGAGTTAATGGAGGTGCTTATTGGGACTAGCATACTCCTTTACAGTGAATGATTTAAGATTTGTAGCATTAGGAGTCAGTGCCTTACAATCTTTAAAATGATGTTGTTGAGAGCCAATGTGAAATGCCATGCCATTCATTCAATTCTTATACATCTAATTCATAATTCATACAAATACCATGTAATTTGTACAAATGCTTGTAGATCTAGCTCATTATTGTAAGAAAGAAAAGCCTCAGGATCACCATTATTAAGGCAATGTGCAAAATGGTCAATAATTCCATTGCATAGTTCTGTAGAGGTGTAGTGCATATGGAACACAACCTAGAAAGAGTTAAGGAGGAAATCACCCACATTGTATGCAAAATATTTTAGCCTATACATGTTATTGTCCTCCAAGAATTTATCGATTGTGAATTGTAGCACATTTTTATAAACAGATTCGTAATTTTCTGCATCTATGACATACTTAATTGGTTTTGGTGTTCATAGTGATGGTTTAGTTTATCCATGATATGCTAAAGCCCTAAAAGAAAACACAACAAATTTAGTGACATGACTATGGGTGCTCTATGTAGCTCTATGTCTTCACAAGAAACATAAAAATTTTAGTGACATTACTATGGTTGTTCAATATAGCCCTATGTTGATGCTCTCAGTGCATTGGGACTTTGACTATATTGGAGGAAGATGCAATACATGTATATTAATGCTAGATTGGAAGGCAAAGGTCAATTTAGACAGACAATTAGGCCATGGAAGTGGTCAAAATGAATTGCAACTTTAAGAATCTTAGCAATTTTACTCATTGAAGCCCAATATTTATTAGATTCTAGACAATTTTTTTTAATTAATTCATGTAGTTAGCATAATATATTTTTGTAATGTTCTAATTAAAGGTAGTATTGCACAAAATGGAGATAGTTAAATGCATTCAAAATTTTCAATGTGGAGTGGCAGGTGACTCACCAAGAATGAAGTGAACTAGCTAGTCCTCAATAGGTGTTGCAATATGGAACGTGTCCAACAAATATTTTAAAGTCATGTACTCAAAATGGAAATCTGCAAGGGTGCAAAATGAAATAAATATAATGATCAATCATCAAGGTTGTATGCTAAACATTGAAATTGTTGCAACAATTAGAGAATGATTTGTATTTTTTACGTAGCAAAAAAAATCAAAACCAAAGGCAGCAGCAACAACAACCACAACAAAACCCATAGCCAACACATCAATCATTTTATTCCCACCAACAACAAAGACAAATGTCAAGTATATTTTTCAGTGCATTTGATCAATTGTTCTTAAATATAATATCAAAATTCCTTCCTTTGAAGTTTTCCATTGTTAGTTTTTGTAAGCAGATTTCTTGCCTAAGAAACACCCCATAAAGTTTTCTTTATCTTCATCAGGCATTGCCTATGGAAAGCTCAGTGTGTCAAATCATTAAAATAGTTTGGTAGTAGGTCAAGAGAGAAATGATCACAAATTAGCTATAGGTATATGATGATACTTATCACACTTTCTTTTGTTTTGTATTAAAATAAAGCTTAAAATAAATTAAAATGAATAGTTAGAACTCTACAAATGCTAGTATGAGTTTTTAAAAAGAAAGGACATTTCTCAGAAACTTTAGATGGAAAAATGAATTTAGAAAGAATTCTATTGATGCAATTTATACAATTACCTGTCCAATGTTAAAGCTTCTTTCTTCAAAACAACACCATTGATGTTGAACTTGTTTGGACCCTTCCCCTACATAACAATTTGGAAACTGCTAATCAATTTTCCATATATCTTCATATATGCGGTTTCAAATATAGAACAACAATATTGTAAGAAGAAAGAGAAATTTTATCTTGTTCCTTGTATTCAGAGAGTTTAGTGATAACAGAGACCTAAATTCAAGCTAAGAATCAAAGACAGGATCAAGAATGAATCTTGTTTGCAAGAATTTCATGACTTATTAGAATATTCAATAATATATAGATGGAATATACATAGTTGACATATCAGAAATTTGTATGCTGCTATATCTCAAAAGAAAATAGCAGCTGATTAAAGAAAGAAAATCATGGGCACACGGGTCTGTCGGTATAGCGATGTTTTTAAACTTGAGAGTAAAATTGTTAATGAGGTTCGCAACTTCCTTTCCCAATTCAATAATTTTTCACTGCAGAATATAACTAGTGATCGCACCGGAAGGTGCGATGGGTATGCCAAAGTGTCAAGCTTCTGCTAGTTTTTTACCAAAAATTAATTTGAATGCTGCAATGTAGAATACTTGTATTCCATTAGAATGAGAATGAGAAAATAGGTAATGATAAAAACAAATAAGGTCAATTTTTTGAAGAATAGTAATTTGAGTTAAAATGATGCAAAACCATAAAATGGGGAAATCAAAGACGAGCATAGGAAAAGCACTTGATCCATAATCATGTCCTACAGTCAAATTCCATATTGAACTTTTGAGATGCTTTCCAAAGCATGTCTCCAAATAGCATTCCCTAATTGATACGGAAACTAACTAGTTACAGTTGAATTCAAAATATACAATCAATTCATGATATATGTACTATAGTAGTTGATACGGATTTGGAAACTCTATAAAATATTGTCTGAAGTAACTTCCAAGATGCTATGAAAGAAAAAGACCATTCTTAAATGCTAATTGTTGTTTTTTGTCCAACTGAATTAAAGCTAATAAGAGATTACAGATGCATAGTTATAGACGTACATGCACAGACCAAAAAAAAAAAATAGAACAAGGAGAAAAAACATGAAATGGCTACAGGAAGAACAACCATATTGTAAAAGGTGCAAGGATGAAAGATGAAGTTGAACAGTCAAACTGCACATGATTTAGATGGTCATGAATATGTTTTCAAGATGGACTAAGATTGAAATCATTATCGGTTCAACATAACTCATTAAGATGCAGTTTCCTAAAGGCTGAAATTCTCCCAAAAGATGCATACAACACAAACAGTAATTGACCAATAATTGATTGTCAAATCCCACACGCTCCTACTCTATGAGATCTATAAAGATGTTAGAATTCAGAAAATCTAGTTGTAATGAACTTACTAATTAAGTTATGAACTAAGCCTCTATAAATCGCTATAATTGAAAACTCTTCACGATTCCTTAATTAGATGATGTTCTAATGTTTTTTTTCTTTTTTTTTACTTCCAAATTGATTTATGTGCAATGGAGCTGCTTACAAGGCTCGGAGGAGGCAGAGAATAATTTCTCATGTAATTTACATGTGATGTTGCTGACAATGGGGGCCTCTTTTCACTGGGCTTAGCTGCGTATGTTTATTTAGTACTTTAGCTATATGATGCATTAGCATAACATTTTTCAATATGCCTGAAGGTGGTGCCAAATTTGGGAGTTGTGTCAGCGTAATGGTATTGTGGTCCATTTTTTCATGATAAAACAATAAGAGGTGCAATATCTGTGATTAACAAAGAGAAGTAGCCATGCGCTGAACTGGGCAAGCAAAGAAAGAAAACCGGGTGATGTCAATATCGTTTTCTATTTTGCATAGACAAGTCGAGCAGAGCATATTGAGTGTAAATTTGGGAGCCTCACAAATATTTGTTTCTGTAAATTGAGTGCTAGTTTTGCTAAGTGCCTGTCTTGCTTTCTCTGTCGTGTTGTTTGAAATGGAAATGTTGAATTGATGTGTTTCTCCATTGCATGAGATATCCTGTAGTCTACCTGATTCGTCAATACAAATAGGTGTTGCCAAAAACTGAGGCTATTATAGGAAATAAAGAGGAAGGAAATGCAAGAAAATTGTGGTTCAATCACAGATCTAAAGCATGGAAATACACATAAAAGAATAGGGAAAATAGGAAGGATAAAATACAGCTATGTACATGGAATTTGTGGGGCAGTAAATTAGTGAGGAATTGACTAATTGAAGCATGTATGTTTGCAATTTGAATTAATACTGAATGTATTTAGTTTGAAGTTTGGAATAAAAAAAGTATAGTGATTTGAATCGAGATTTATGGAATTTCAATAACAGCAACTCAATGTTGTATATGAGATTTTATTGTGTCTTAGTCCGTGTGATTTGGTTGTTCAGATGGAAGAAACTCGTGCTAAATTGTACAGGTTTAACAAATGTTCTAGAACATCACCAATTATCTTTTGAATGGCTTGCTCTACATTGAAATTGACGATTTGCAATTATGTCCTCTGCTATGGCACTGTCCTATGAAGGTAAATCTTACTGTCCTCTTCAATGGTAGAGCCATAATTTAATTTTAGAAAGATATTACAGAAAATAAAGAGAAAATCCTATTCGTCCAAGGAGCTTTGCTTGTGATGAATGTTGCCTGAAGCCCCATGACGCTATAACAGCCTACCCAATTCATACTTGTTATTCAATTCAATCATACCATGTACATCCACACAAGTTTGAGAATGATGATGGAAGACCCCAATCTATTACACCATAATTTTGTCCACTTTTAATGATTTATTTACTTTAAGGAATTCTCTATCTTTTTCTAAGATTTACGGTATTTAGGGAATGTAATCAATGTTGACAACACTTTTCGATAACTAGTCTGACTCTCCCCCCCTAAGGTCCCTATCGCACCCGAGGGCTAAGCTACAAGTAAGAAAATAGCTAACACGAAAGCAACTAATAGTCTAAAAGGATTCCCATTGCTATAAGAGGTTTGATATATTCTGTAGAAATGCACAATTCTACATAGGGAAGTGTTGCTCCCCCATGTGGTAATAGTCTAGTAGGTTATTGGTTATCATTGGGTTAGACTCGGGAGGAAGCCATCCCATAAGCTAACAAATGGATGGCAGGCGGGACGCCAATACTTTCTTTAGGCAATGAAGTTCTGGTGAGCATGTTCCAGCGGGTTCTTTATTGATTCCGGATGTCTGGATTCACGAATAGGAAGTCTTCTTGCAAGTTGGGGAACCACTCATCAATGAATTTAGATTGGGAAGCCACTTCTCATTCAACCCGGCTTTTTCTTAGGCTTCTCACCCTATGGCCCTTGCTCCAGCTCCACCTCACTCAACCTCATTCTTTTCCTCTCATCACTAAGTCAAGATTGAATAACCAGAAAGCTATAGATTCATTCAAAGGTGAGGCGGAGAGGAAAAAAAAGTTATAGAGGAGCGAGGAAAATAAGCTGGCGGAAGTGAGTTTCTGACATAAGGCAAGTGGAAGAATGGAATAAAACAAAAGCCAAGCCTGAGGGTGTAAGAAACTACAGAACAATAGTGAAACCTATTGTGCACAAAGAAACAAGCCTAAACCACCAGTCAAAGCGTAAAAAATAAGCACAAACAAGCACATACCTTTGGTCCTGCACATGTGGCCAAACACAGTAAAACTAGAAAATTAACCCTAAAAATATGCAGCCCATGGTGGTTGGGCGACAACCTCTAAACAAGAGCATGCTACGAAAGCCACATGAGAGGGCACATTACAGGCCTAGCCTTGGCGACAGACGGCAATGGCACTAATGGAGCAGCACAAGTCGCTCACAAGAACCGCTAAGAAGAAGTAGGTTGCCGGAAAACCAAAAACCTAAGCTCCATAGAGAAAATGGATGGAGAGGATGGCACACATCGTAACACACCTATTTCCAGCATCCTCAGTCATTGATCAGAAAAATGGAG
The DNA here is from genome assembly GCA_028749045.1 of Cupressus sempervirens. Classification (NCBI taxonomy): domain Eukaryota; kingdom Viridiplantae; phylum Streptophyta; class Pinopsida; order Cupressales; family Cupressaceae; genus Cupressus; species Cupressus sempervirens. Next base: position 301,059,225 of record CM053785.1, on the reverse strand, counting down.
GCACTTCTTCAGAGAAGGTACGCCTTGAGTGTAACAAAGATTTTTACCATTCTTCACTATAACCATGTATATTGGGAAAGGGCATTTACAATAGCTATCTATAAATATTTATTACTGGTTTCACTTTGTTTTTTAAAAGTGATCTGTAATAGGAACTTTTTTATTTTTCTAAATAATTGTCCATACGGAACTGCAGGTAAACAAGTTGCCCACAAACCGCCTATATGCAACTTATTTTGGAGGTGATGAAAAGCTGGGACTTCCTGCTAATAGTGAGAACATACTAGGGAACTGTAATGTAGCTTCTTTAGTTGATTATTATGAACCTACTTGCATTGAAACCTGGAATATTGTATTTATTCAGATATGGTCCCTAATTTTGTTGTTTTTGAGCAAGTTATGTTTGACATTCCACTACAAAATGTTTTCCTATATGGCATTTAGAGAAAGTCAGTTAGTCCCTTGAAATGGTAGACAAGATCAACAAGGGAGCAGTTTGTGATCCCTGTTATTTATTCTGAACTGATTCTATTATTGCTAAATAGTTTAATGGGGAAAATGATGGATCTCTGAGGCCTTTACAGCAAAGCATGTTGATACAGGAATAGGCTTTGAATGACACATATTTTTATGCCTATATCTGATGCATTGCAGCAGGCAGGTCTGTTGAAAGTTTATTTCATGTGTTAATTTAAGCAGAAAGATGAGCATGTACCATACATATATCTTGATGACTTCCATGTGGTTAATTTTTGCATTTATGGATAGATGTATCTGGGCTTGTTGCCTTGATTCATGTATTATTGTTTTTCATTCTTTAAAGGCAGCTGGAGCTCAACCTTACTCCGGTAAAGTGGGGGCAGATGATGTGGATAAAGTTGACATAGCTTACTTCGTGGTGGTAGACCATATAAGAACTTTGTCATTTGCTATTGCAGATGGTTCTCGCCCAAGTGAAATTTTCTAGATGATTGAGATCGCTGTGTTTTACAAGTATAAATCATAAATTGTCATTTTACCTTGTTTTTCTTACAATTTTCCATATTGTAACCTAAATGAGAGGATGAAAGGGTCCGTATTGAAGCTGCTGGTTGGTGTGTTATATTTTGGAAAGGATATCGTATTAGGGGTTTCTTGCTATGTCAAGGGCTCTAGGTTTGTACCAATGACCAAATGTTCATCCAAATTTAACTGTGGTCTATGTTTGACATATCATGTGTTAGTTTTCATAGTATCAGCAGCCTTGACACCGTACTCTATCAGGATTCGAACCTGGAAGCCATTCCACCAGTTGCATAAGCACAGTACTGGTAGTGGGTGCATAGGCAAATCCTACTCAATAAAAAATGAGGAGAGATCAAGTAGCCCACATTACTGTCAATGTAAATTAATTACAACCACCAGAAGATATGGTTGGCACCGACCAAGATGCTTCCAGAGGCATGTGCGGCAATCCCTCCAACGGCCAACTACTCTCATTAAATACGTAACCAAATCTTTCTCTAGAATGCTCTGATACCATGAAAGGAAGAATAGGACTTTAGTGGAAATGGCACATTGTATGCTACAATCTAAGAATCTTCCTTTGTTTCTCTGGGCTGAAGCTATTAATACTGCATCTCATGTTTTGAATAGATCTCCCACAAATGTTTTGGAAAACATTACTCCTGAAGAAGCTTGGAGTGGAAGAAAACCTAATGTTAAGTATTTTAGAGTGTTTGGATGTGAAGCCTATGCCCATGTACCAGATGAGATTAGAGAAAATAAACTTGATAAGAAAAGCATTAAGTGCATCTTTGTAGGGTATGATGACCAAAGGAAAGGATATAGGCTGTATGATCCTAGTGTGGAAGATGTGTTTACAAGTAGGGATGTCAAGTTTAATGAGGGGTTTGATGATATGTCAATATCCACTCCTATTCCACACGTGGCCATTGAGAATCATGAAGATCCTAATGATTTTGAAACTGGTGAAAGTTCTAAGGAACCCTTTGAAATGGATGAAGAATCTAGTCCTCCTCCAAAGACCAAGAGTATTCAAGAAATTTATTAAAGGACTCATCAAGTTAATTATGCTTTAATGACCACCATAATGATCCTCAAACATATGAAGAGGCCAAAGGAAAACATGAATGGGAAGAAGCTATGAAAAATGAGTATGATTCCTTGATAAAGAACAACACTTGGGAATTGGTAGAGTTGCCAAAAGGTAAGAATTTGGTTAACAATAAGTGGGTTTATAAGACCAAGTTCAAGTCGGATGGGAGTATTGAAAAATATAAGGCAAGACTAGTGGCCAAAGGGTATTCACAAAAAGAAGGGATTGATTACACAGAAACTTTTGCCCCAGTAGCAAAGATTAGTACTGTTAGAGCTATTATAGCATTAGCAGCTCATTTTAAGTGGCCTCTACACCAAATGGATGTTAAAAATGCATTTTTGAATAGTGAAATTGATGAAGAGATTTATATGACTGAGCCACAAGGATTTGAAATTCAAGGGAAAGAACACTTGGTTTGCAAATTAAGGAAGTCTTTATATGGTCTCAAACAGGCTCCAAGGGCTTTGTATGCTAAAATTGATGAATATTTTTAAATTGAAGGCTTCCATAATAGTCCTCATGATCCAAATTTCTATGTGAAGGAATTTGAAGGTGGTGATATCATAATCATTGTGCTTTATGTCGATGATCTTATTATCACAAGACATAGCATGGATAAAATCAGTAATATAAAGTTATGCTTGCAAGATACATTTGAGATGACAGATCTTGGTTTCCTACACTATTTTTTTGGTATACGAGTATGGCAAAAGGATGATGGCTTTTATCTTACTCAAACTAAGTATGCCCTAGACTTATTGAAGAGGTTTCGAATAACAGATCGTAAAAGTGTGTCTACTCCAATTGCTCAAGGATTAAAGTTAAGCAAGGACATGGAAGGTGAAGATGTTGATCCTACCTTATATAGGCAATTGGTCGGTAGTCTTGTATATTTTCCACACACTCATCCTGATATTTGTTTTGCAGTTAGTGTGGTTTCCAGATTTTTGAGTTCACCTAAAGTCCCACATTGGATAGCAGCTAAAAGAATACTAAGATATGTGAAAGAGACTTTAACAATGGGCATCTATTATTCATCTCATGGAGATATTTCCCTTATTGGCTATTTAGATTCTAATTGGGCTGGATGCGTGGATGATCATAAGTCCACTACAGGTTATGTTGTCTATCTTGGTGCAGGTCCCATTTCTTGGTGCAGTAAAAAGTAGTCTGCCATTGCTCTATCCACTACAGAAGCTGAATATGCTGCGGCAAATGAAGCAGCAAAAGAAATCACTTGGCTACGAGCTATCCTATCAATCCTCAAGCAACGTCATACACTACCTTCTCTACTTCATTGTGACAATAAAGGTGCCATCTCATTGTCTAAGAATCCAGTGTTTCATGCTCGCACCAAACATATTGAGGTCTATCATCATTATATCAGGCATCTCATCCAACAACAGATAATTCATCTTCAATATTGCAAGACAGAGGACCAGATTGCTGATTTATTCACCAAGGCCTTAAGTGCAGCCAAGTTTGTATCTCTTCGACATCTTTTGGGCTTAAGAGCAGTGACATAATTGCCTCACGGTTGTCATTCAGGGGGGATTCTTGTGAATTCCATCCATTGCATTTAGGAGATAACATATTGTAAATGGGTACCTAACAAGGCTTTAGGCCGGGACCCATCATATGTAGATTATGGGGAGATATTTAGATAGTAGATATTTACTATAGCTATTGTAATCAATTTAGGAGGGATGTCAATGTAGATTAATTACAACCACCAAAAGATATGGTTGGCACCGATAAAGATGCTTCCAGAGGCATGTGCGGCCATCCCTCCAACTGCCAACTACTCTCATTAAATACATAACCAAATCTTTCTCTAGAATGCTCTGTACATTTATCGCTAATTCAGCTATAAATAGAATGGTTGAGGCTGGGATATCAGCGCTCATTTTCCTAAGTTTTCTGCTATGAGTATTCTGCTGTTATATTATCTCTGTTTTTTCAATTACCACCACAATTATGAAATAGGTGAAGCCCTAGCACAAACATGGCAAAGAGCAGGAATGACAAACAAAGTAACCAGAGGAAGAGCTGAACCTGATTCAAATCTTTCCAACCTCCTGTCCCGTGGGGAATATTGCCTCTAACCGCAGATAACTCCTGCAAAATATTTTTACAAGATCACAGTTTAAAATTTTAACAGCATTTTGTATTTTTATTACTTTGTCCTATACCCAAAGTCGAAGTCAAAGAAACCCAAACAAACCTTCAGATGGCCCTAATGCATGCAGAGAAACATGAAAAAATGACAGATGGAAAGCCCGACTGCTCAAATACTAACCCCGAGAATGTCATCAACACGGGCAGGAAAATGAAAAGTAGATGGTTCGAATTTCACCCACCCCTCAGTAGACCACCATCTGTTAAGGAGGCCCACTGAACCAACAACCCAAACACAACTTCCTTGATTCCCTCACCTTCTCTTGCACAGAAACCTGCGAAGGCCCGAGGACTGTACCAGGACATGGTGACACCTTGCATCTTCTGAGAACACGGGTAACCTCGAAGCATTTTCTACCAAGAAAACTAACGTAAACCAAAAAAAAAAAATGAAGAGATTCAAACATGATATTGGCTGCAGGGAAAAACATTAATAGAAGTTTATGCCCCTGCCCTTGACAATAGTTTCTGGCATCGGCATGAACTAATAACTTATCAGATTTTATATCGCCTCATTCTTTTAGATCAAATATTTATTTCATCATTCTGTGTAAGCTTATTTTAGAAATATCACTTCCATGACATTATGCTATGAGATATCTTGAGGACCAATAGGTCAAAAAGATGCATATCCTTGGGTCATGATAGGGTTATGATAAATGCAATTTATTGTCAATATTCTAGTTCATTAATTTATAAATGTTTATGCCCTCTTCTGATTTGTTCCAGATTTCGTCCATTACTTATATTCAAACAATATATGAAGACCAAAAAAGGCCTTGAGAGAGGAAAATCTTATTTGCGTAATAAAGAATGAGCAGGCTCAGATCTTTAATTGGTACAGAGATGAGTTTGAGCATATTTGTGCTAGGGATAGTCTGGGACATGTTATTTCGTGATAAGAGTCTTGTCACTGATGACAAAATATTTTCTTAAAATATAAATAAAATATCAATGGAGAATACATTATATGGAAGTTGTATGAAACAACTTTGAACCCCACCCACACACACGTGCATGTGTGTACACACACATGCGTGTGTGGGGGTGGGGTTCAAAGTTGTTATGCAACACCAATCATTATACTATTATCTACAGGCAACAAGCCTATCCATGATGGCCATTCTACATGAGTCCTGAATGATATATTCATGATAATTACTGAACCATTGTTTCCCGAGTATATGAGGAAACTGCATATTAAACTAGATTCTACATGATTAGTAGGTGCATATCTATATTTTTCTGTAGTCTGGAGAACGAGTATACTATTGCTCTCAAAGTAGATATCAGATGCATTTTATTCAGACTGAATTGAATAATTAAATACAAGATATTAGCAAGTATGTTCTTTATATCCTTGTCAGGCTCTAGAATGGCACACTACAATGACGGAAAAGGATCTGGCCTACCTATATTTAGGATTGGAAGGTCAGCAATTTTTAAATGCATATGATACATAGTAACTTCACGGGTGCCCAGTCATTCGTAATAACATCAATTAAGTTTACTAAATAATTAATGATGTACCGTACATGAAGTGCCTGTAAGAATCAGAGTTGTATGTTTACCTTAATATATGACTGTGGAATATGCTAGCCCAATATGTTTTTGACAAGGATTGATAAGATAGAAAGTTGTCGAGAAAGAAAGGACATACTCAGCAATGGGCAGAGTAGGACTAGGTTCACCCGCCTTGGCCTTGCAGAGCCAGAAGTGTAGGGAACTTAGATTACATCAATCAGTTCTGTCACGTTGGCCTTTAACCAATTGGATATCCCAACATCGAGTTGGAAAGACTTGTAGGATTCTAATCTGTGGTTTTGGGAACTAATAGAGATTTTGATAAAGACTTACTATATAAACCAACAGACACATTGTATAAAGATTGGTTGAAGAGTTATAAAGGTATAAGGGTAGCTATGAAAGAATAAAGTGTGCAACTTATAGAAAAGATATGGAGACTTTAAACAGAGCTATAGAACAAAGATTCTTGAATTTAGGTTCCTAATGACCTATCAACATAGAAACCCTCTTACACCCTATCTTTAATGATCACGCTCCTCAATACCCTGACTCCTAATTCCTAACTTGATTCTCAAAACACATGACAATTGCTTGCTATCAATGTGACAGTTACCAGCATCATTCACTAAGACAATCACCTATCAAACCTAACAATGTATCCTCATGCACCATATGCATTAAGCATTTACTAAACCTTCTTCAAGCCTTGTCCACATCCCTAAAATTCTTAGAACCTTTTACATAACACCATCTAACTCAAGTTAGACATCTTTAACTTACTGTTGTCATGTTTTGACAGTCCTGATCATTTCTCACAAATCTATTTGTTTAGCCCTTCCCTTGGACTCTTAAAACCCCCAATATCTTCCCCACATTATTGACCTCTACACATTTATCCCTCAAAAACCTCTCCTACAAAATCATCATTCAAACTAGTGGACAAATCCTTCTTATTAACTCTGTAACAATGAATCCTCTTCCTATGACTCTCGCAGTCGATACCTTTCTATCAAATCATGTGCCTGATCTTCCATGGTCTTCCTGTAATGTTATGAACAGGTTATCTTCACCCTCTCCATAATCCCTGCAAATGTGTAGGCTTTATTCCATGTAAAAGTAGAGAAAACTACATCCTAAGAGCCCCCTGGTTACCCTAACCAAGGGTTTTTATACATTTGCACAAAATTTGTGATAGTTTTCACCACAAATCACCAAATGAGCTCATTCAAAGGCTAAAAGGTCTTAGATTTAATCTACTATCAGAGACTAGATTTTTGAAAAGAGTTTTTTGAGGAGGATGATACAACAACTATATTGCTTTTTTGTATAAATGTTTTGTATTCTTAATGCTTATCCATAAAATAGTAAAAATAAGATAGTGCGATCATGATGTTGTAACACACGAAAAATCCTATCTCTCTCATGATTGCACATGCCGACTCTTTTTTCAGTTAGCATGCATTGAATCACTTAAATAAGCCTTAAGGGAATGGCCTGAAGCTTATCCACACAGACTAGCCATAACATCAAGGTCTCTAAAACACAAAATCTTATCAGGAGTTCTTTGACACAGAGTTGTACATGAATAATCTTTCAACAAGCTAGTTTGTAAGGCTTCTTATTAGGACCTGACATTTTCCTTCGACTCATACCTTTCTTTCTCAGTGAAAAAAGTATTCTAGACTACCCTTACATTTGACTTTTATCTAGGTTATTGTATATCACTTGCCTATTTCATGATAAATATGAATTCCAATATAAACAGTTTGTGTCTTATGGCTATGTAGCATGTGAATGGTTCTTACAAATTAGTTCTTATGTAAATCTAACATAGAATATACAAAATGAGGATCAATACACCTATAAATATATATAGGTTAGAAAATTAGTGTGTATTACTGTGTATGCTTCTGAATCATAAATAACTTGATCTTTGATATTGAGCAAAAATTTCCACGATTTTCCGCTTGGCAGATCATGTCTAAAAGATACCTAGTTTCAGGGCAATGATGTGGATTCTAAATTAGAAGAGATCAAGTAAATTAATTCTAATTTAATCTATTATGGAATGTAATTTCTTTTGATATGCTCCAAATTCAAGGATAGAATGTGTAAGCAATTTGTGGGAATATCTTGTGGGTAGCATTATGTTTTCCATTTCTAGCAATGGAGAATGGTCATGTACTGCTACTTATTCAATATGTCATTTCTCTTTTATTCATTTAAGAAAATGAGAAAGTTTATGAAGCAAAGGTGATTTTTCCTCTTTTCTTCAAGTTTTTCTTATATAGACATAAAATATAACTATTAATCCACTTGTCAACCCTAAGATAGTTTCATAGAAATATCAAATATGCAGCGGCCTTAAGTAGTCTGATATCATTTTTAGCACAAAAATATTTTCATGTCTATTAGAATTGTATGTCATTCATGGAAGTGGCATGGTATCTATCAATAAACTTAATCTTTAAAAAAGTGCATCAGATAGAAATGTACTTGAAGGTAGTTACGAAAGCTTGGTGTGTAGCTGCTTGTACAACTGTAGATTCATGATACTTGTGGATATGTGATATTTGAAGCAAGATGAAAAGTAGTAGTTGTTAGAATTTAGAAATAAATAAAAGGAAGAATATAATATCAGAATAGATAAGACAGATTCGTTGAATAGTTTCAAATTTTCAACAACTTTCTCATGTAGTTTAATTCAAGTTCTCGATCTATACTCTTATGCTCTTGGTCACAAATTCATATTATTTCTCACTGATTATACTTAAAAAGAACAAAATCCAACATTTCATCAACTAATGACTATGATATTAGTGGCAGATTTCCTTCTCAGTTCAAATTCATTAGAAATAAAGAACATTGATGATTATGCTCATCATCCGTAATATGAATTCTAAAATTTCAACTTGGCAACAATTGTACACTACCATGAAGATAATAAAAAGAAAAATGTAGTGCCCTTTTGCCAAACAGATTTGGCACCTTTGATGGAGTGTGTGGGGTTGCTCATGCTGGCATGTTTCCTCTTTGTCTGAATTCTGGGATCGTTTGGGCCACCCTCCTTCTAAGACTTCTTTTCTTCAAGTTGCTTGGTCCATTGGTCCTTCCCTTATTTTGTGACATATATGGCTTGAGAGGAACAGGAGGATCTTTCATGATGTGCACTTTGAGCTCAGGCTCCTGTGGGGGAAAATTATTAACTCTCTTCATGAAAGTCTCCAAGCTAAATGTGACGTTGCTGTTGGTTTGGATCCTATAGATGCTGGTATTTACTCACGCTTTTCCTTTGCTCCTCACAGTGACATTCCCTTTGCTCCTCACACCCGATCAGCGAATGGAACTAGGCCGCACTCACATCCTGTTAATCGTGAGGGGCATTGGACTCCTCGTGCGGTTGGAGTTCTGAAAATCAACATTGATGGTTCTTCTCAAGGAAATCCAGGGCCAGCTAGTATTGGGGGTGTTGGACATGACAGTTCTGGTGATATTCAGTTTTTCTTTTCTATCTACAAAGGTTACCATACTAATAACCTCATGGAAGCTCTAGCTATCTTGGTTGCAGTGCAATAGTGTTGTCAACGTGACTGGCAAAGAATTATCTGCAAGACTGACTCGCAAGTGGTTGTCAATTTATTGAATAAAAGTAACTTTGTGACTGTGGATTGGCATTTGGCTCTGGTTATTCAGCAAATCACTCAGCTATGTACTTCTTTGGATTCTATGTCTTTTATGCATATTCCTCGCGAGTGGAATGGTGTGGCTGACTGTTTGGCTAAATGGGCCTCCGAGCATGGGCTGCCTTGGAACATTTTTTATCATACAATGCTTCCCCCTGATTTATCTCAGAGGTTGGTTCAACTTGTTGAACAGGATAAAGCTCTGTAACTCTCTTTGTTTCTTGTTTTGTTCTGCTCTCTTTTGTTTTCAATAAAAATTTTACCCCTCTTTTAGTGAAAAAAAAAAAGAAAAAGAAAAATGAATTCCCAATTTGAAACTTTGGAAGTTGATACATTGAGGAAATTTTACGCAAAACAAAGGTTCAAGAGAATGTTGTGATAGAGATTTATGTATATTTTAGGCCTCATATAATGTTTTCCAAAAAGAAAATCCAGAAATTTTGAAGTTTTGTACGGGTAACACAAAATAAATTCTTGAGATAAATGAAACAATTTTTAAAAATAAACCTGAAGTTTACAAAGTTTAGTGTTTACATTTAGAATGCAGGGGAAGTACCTGCTACCATCATAGTTAAATCCTCCTCTAGGCCTCCCACAATGCTGTTCTAAGAATCGTCAAAACCTCTTGTAAGGAGGTGAATGCCAAAGGGCGGTGAATAGCAGCAATTGGTATGCTTGCACTCATAGTCTTTGTCATCTCTTCTTTCTCAAGAATCCATATATCGCTTACGATCCCCTATTTCTCACTTCCCCTTCTCCTTTTAACTCTACTGGCCACTTCGTACGACGATCTACGGCTTCAGTGGGCGCCCAACACCTCCACCATTAGAGAGCTTGATATTCAACTACAAATTTAATACCTTCAGGCCTGTGTCAGGAGGTGTAATCTTGCTCAGTAAATTTCTCCTTCCCCTTTCAGAATAAAAAACCTTGAACCTAGCGAAAAAAAGTTGCTTGCTTTGAGGAAGGAAAGAGGAAAAACTTGATGCCCTAGATAATTATATTTTTATTAAAGGACTTTTCGCACCTTGTTGTTTGACGAGTGAATTGGTGACTCTAGAAGAGCAATCGGAGGAGTGTAGAGTGGTTCCCACAAAATTATAATAAAAACAATTTACATACTGAATAAATAAATATAATATATGTTTACTTTTATTATTAAGTCCTATATGATTGGTAATGGTAATAAAATATTTTAATCTCATTGAAAAAGAAACCATATTTTTTAAATTTATTTTTTAATAATTGAATAATGCGATTTTTCTCTAGTTTAAGTAAGGGGAAAGTTATTTTCTTGATTTCATGACAATAATAATAAAAAATAAAAAAAGCTTTCAATTCTTTGTATATTCTTGAAGTTTTTTATCTCCTTTCTAGTTTCTTTCAATGATTTCTCTCTAGTTATTGTCATGTCTTGCCAAGGTATTCTATACATGAATCGCAATGAATATTTTTTTCTAAATTCACACTTTTGATTTTCAATATAGATGGACAAGTTCATTAGTACTAACGTTAAGCTAAATCCATAGATCTAAAGTGAGAAAGTGAGGAAGACAAAACAAAGACTTCAAAGAGTACCTTATAGCCTTCATTTGACATTAGTTTTTTAATGTTTTTATGTAGTTTCGTAATATTATTCAATATATTCTTTGAGCTTATTTTATTCTATTTCATTTCTTGTTGCAATTTCAATGCTTCAATCTAATTTAAGAAACAATGGAGATATACTCGTAATATCTACTCATGGGCTATTTATACAATTTTCTTTTCTCTCTTATATATGAAGTACATACTGCTTTAAATGTTATCTTTGTGAGTTTAATTCCCTAAAATATTTCATCTTTGTGGCCTTAGAGCAACAATCACAAGAGGGGATCACATTGCATCAAATAGTAAGTAGTCACATGGCAAATGGTTTTGCTTTATCCAATTAATTAGTTTATAAACAAAATTTACATTGGAATCATTGCTTCTTCAAGTGTTCCAAACTAGGGTTTTTAGTTCATGATTATTAAATTTGTAGAAGGATATAATATAAAAGGAAAATATATAGAATGATGAGTCATGTTCTTTAATACAATAGATGAACATGAAGACAAAAACACTATAGATGAGTAATTTAAGTTATAAAAAAGTTAAATATTCTACTAATATGATATAAAATATATCAACCATTTATTTAGGCATTTGTTTGTGTGACTCTTTATTATTGACCGATTGTTTAGTCATTTATTTGATCACTTGTTTAGTCACTTGTCTTTGTCTAACCTTGTGATTTTACTCGATGACCAAATCAGCCATTTTTAAAGTCACTTATATTTATAAATATAAAAACATTACTTGAATTTGATAACTTTTAGTCTTATGGCTAAAATTTTTAGTCACATAGTCATTTATTTGCCAAAATTCTTAGTGGTTGAACCCTCAGCCATTAAAAGAAGTTCTCCCTTTTGATTTGAAAAAATGTGGTTGGAACATCCAAATCTTAGTGGTAGAATTTAGCAATGTGGAACATCGGGATTGAACGGTCTACAATGTTTAAGATGGGTAAGAAATTGAGTTTTATTAAAGGAAAGGTGAAAGTTTGGAACAAAGAGGTGTTTGGAGATATTTTCCAACAAAAAATAATATCAAATATGAGCTTGAAGGGATCCAAAAATCAATCCAAGATTCTAGGAATTTCGTTCGAGTAAGGGACAACTTGGAAAAGTTACTTTAACTAAATACTATGGTATCATAACTAAAAAGGAACAATTATGAAGGTAGAGATCTAGGGCTCTTTGGCTTAAATTAGGAGATAGGAACTTAATATTTTCCACATTATTGCTTCAAAACATAAAGAAGCTAACCGAATATAAAAAAATATCTCAATCGTTGGAGTTAAAACTTCTGATAAAGAAATATTTGAAGAACTCATTGGGTTTTTTTATTCTCTTCTCTCAAAAGACAACTCTCATGTGACAACCAAGAAAAATTATTAAAAAATACTCCTAACATTCTAAATGAGGAGTAGAATAAGTCTCTTGTGTTTATTCTATTAGTTGGAGAAATCAAGGATGTTGTATTCTCCTAACAAGGGGACAAATCTCTAGGTCCCAATGGGTTCTTGGTGTTCTTATTTTAGTTTTTTTGGGAAATTACTGGGCAAGACCTCTATAATGCGATCAAGGAATTCTTTGGTTCTAGACTTCTCCTTAAGAAAATCGATTCTTTATTGCATTGATTCTGAAAAAAGATGGAGTCTCTTTGGTCAATGGCTTTAGAATTATCATCTTATGCAACTATATTTATAAAGGGTTCTCTAAAGTGACTTCGTGTCTTTTGGTTTTTCTTTCCTTGCTAATATCTTTGGAGAAAAATAGTTTTGTGTTGGGTCATCAAATCATGGATTCCATTGTTAAAGTGCATGAGGTTATCCATTCTATTGGATTTTCCAAAACTCTTGGTTTTTATCTAAAACTACATTTTTCTAAGGCATATGGCCATGTGGACTAGGATTTTCTGCTCAAAATTATGAATTCGTTTGGGTTCTATGATCATTTTTCTCATCTTGTGTTTTAGTTTATTTTGACCTCTTTGACAACAGTTCTTGTGAATGGTTCCTCTTCAAGTTTTTTTAAGCCTTCTAGGGGATTAAGATAGGGAGATCCCATTTTTCTGATTATTTTTACTTTAATGGCTTAATTTTTTGGTTGTCTCTAGAAATCTAGTGCTGCTTTAGGTTTCCTAAAGGGATCGAAACCTTCCTCTCACGATCTAATCTTCTCTCATGAATAATTTGTACATAATACTGTTATAATGGGAAAGGATTTTGTAAAGGAGGTTCTAGAGTGTAAATACCTCCTTCACTCTTATTCCTCAGATGCTATCCAACTAATTAATTGGGAGAAAAGTTCTATTTTTTTCATTAATACTCCCATCAAAAGGCAAAGGAAAATGGTGTGAATTTTGGATTGTTTGATTAGTACTTTTCTTGAAACCTACCTCATTCTTCCTCTTGATACAAAGTCCCCTAAATCCTTTTGGCCCTCTTTGGTGCTGCTTTAGGTTTGCTAAACCGATTGAAACCTTCTTCTTAGGACCTAATATGTTCTCTTGAATAGTTTGCAGACAATATTGTTATAATGGGAGAGGCTTCTATAAAGGAGGCTCTAGAGTGCAAAATTCTCCTCCACTCTTATTCCTTGGCTATAGGCCAACTGATTAACTGGAAGAAAATCTCTTTTTCATTAAAAATCCTATCAAAAGGTGAAGGAAAATGACTAGAATCTTGAATTGTTAGATTGGTACTTGGCCTAAAACCTACCTTGGTCTTCATCTAGGTACAAAGCCCCCTAAATCCTTGTGGACCTCTTTGGTTGGAAAGGATGACTTCTAAGTCAAGATGGTAAACTTCACCTAATCAATTCTAGTCTTCAAAGCCTCCTTGTGTATGTTTTGTGTTTGTTTAAAATTTTGGATAAAGTGCAAATTTTCATGGAAAGAATCCAAACAAAAATTCTCTGGTCAAGGGTGGAAGAAATGAAACTTCTTGCCCTCGTGGCCTGGGATAAGGTTTCTAAACCCAAAAAGAGTGGTGGTCTTGGTCTTAGATCTTTGAAATCTATGAAATTAGCTCTTATGGCCACACAAGTCTTGATGATTTATGGTGAGAAGAAAGATTCAAATAGTATAATGAGGAGTAAATACTTAAAAGACTTCCCCTCTTTAGATAAAAGGAGGATATGATGTCAAGTTTTGTCTTTTGGAAGGGCATCCAGCAGGCTAAAGCAACTACCTTCCTAAAACCTAGATGAAAACTAGGAGATGGCCTTACCATTGAATTTTGAAAAGGCTTTTAGCTGATGGAAAAATCATTATCTTCAATTACAAATAATAATTTGGTAATGGAAAGATGTCTTCATCACTTTGGAGTTAAAGTGGCAAACTATTGGAAAGAAGGTTAGTGGGTCCAATGCAAAAATAGATCCTATTTTTAATTCTACTTAACTCCATCTTAATGCTTCTATCATTTGACCAGGATTTGAGGATACTTTGACCTAGGATGGACACCCTTAAGGGGTTTTCTCTATTTCTAAGATTATCAAGGCTATGAATGAGACAAATAGTCCACCTCCTATTTTGGCCTTAGTTTAGAACAACAATTTTATTCCCAAGATAAATATTTTTCAATGGCTTGCTCTCCAAGATAAAATATTGACCTTGGATAACCTCATTAAGAGAGGTATGTGTTTTCCTAATATGTTCTTTCTTTGTGCACCTCAGGTAGAGTTGGTTGATCTTATATTCATTGATTTTTCTTACGCTTGGACTACTAGCATGAAAATCTTCAAGGCTTGGAACTTATATTGGATAATGTTAGAAAACTTGGTAGAATTGTGGAGGTTGTGGAAATATTTTAAAGGAAACATAAACAAAAATCTTTGGATGCTTGTGTTCCCCCATGTTTATGGTCCCTCTAGTTGGAAAGGAACAACATGGTTTTCAGGGATGAAGAACAACCTTTCCAAATCCTAGCTAATTGTTTCAAGAACAATGTTTCTAAGAATTATAACTCTACATATAAATAAAAGGTGGATTTTAATATAGGAGGAAATAGTCATAGAAGGGGAAAATGGAAAGATGAGACCAAAGATAATAGGAACAATGTAGGATAGGACCATCCTCCACTTGGTTTGATCAAAATGAATTTTGACAAAGATTCTAAGGGTAATTTTGGCCCTACTAGATGTGGTGCAATAATTAGGGATGAAGTAGGTAATTTATTTAAATACATGTCTATTCCATTAGGAACCCAAACCAACTATGTGGCAAAACTGATGGGTCTTCTTATTAGGGTTAAGTTGGATAGAAATTTAAAACTCGAAATAATATGGATCGAAGGGAATTTTCTTAATATCCTTAACTATATATCTAAAGGTTTTTCCCCTTCGTGGACTATAGAAAATATGATAAAGGAAGTTAATGCCCTTCTTATTAATTTTGAGAAAATCTATATATCTCATTTGTACAGAGAGGCAAATAAAGTCACTGACTTACTTTCTAACATGGTGGCAACTAAGGGAACCTCCTCTTTTTGGAGCCACAAAGATTGTATTATTCATGAAAACAAGGCACTTATTAACCACTATAAAATGTTTAGAAAAAGTGGCAATATTTTATGTTATCTTGTACAAGATAGAAGATTTTTAGGAAACAAAGTGTAATAATTTTGAGTTAAGCCCGAGCTAGAATGGTGCGGTTATTATTAATGGGAACACTTTATGTGCCTTTTATTGTATTCTCATCTCATTGAAACTCCACCTATTTTTTGTTTCTCTGCAAGTACCTCTAAATCTTTGGTTTTGTGAATTGTGATAATGGGTGGTAAGGTGAGGAAGAGGGAACCCAATAATTGTAATAAGGGGAGAAAAGTAAAATAGGCACGTGGGATAAACTAGTTAAGTGAGGGCTCACATTGTATATGGAACATCTGAAACCTGTGAAACCTAATGTGACAAAATATTCCATTAATGCCTAGAACAACGAAGAAGTTAACCTCGGTGGAAGGAAACTAAAGCTCAATATTGCAATGGTGGCCAAAAATTTTGGCTTAGTGGTCAAGGTAAGCATTTCTTCTTGGACCTTAACTACTCTAAATTGGCAGTTAGTAAATTCACTAAGGAAACTAATAGGCATCTTATCAAAGTGGAGGGGGATAATTTTTTGACTTCTTCTATTAAGTTGCTTTGGCACCAGGTTCTCAAAGTGATAGTGATATATATTACTTTATATGGGAGGTATGTCAAAGCCCATACTTACCATTTTGTCTTATCCAACCATTTTTGTTATAAGACAAAGGTGTGTTTCCCTTTTTTTTTCCTTTTTTTTTTTGTCTTTGACCATAAATTTTCTAACATCTAATCCTAATAAACCCATAATGTACAAGGGTTTGATGAGTGTGATTCATTCTTATGTCAAAAACAAAATTCCCCAATCCAAATCACAAAGAAAATATACAAAATAAATGTAAAATATTTGGAGTCTAGGGAGAAAAAGAGGAAGGGGAAAATAATTTTTGGGGATATTAGGATTGATCTTCTAGGTATCAGAATAAGAAGAAACCTAAGGTGAAAGAGGATCTTTTTTCGAATAATGAAGAGGACAACGATAATAAAGGGGAGGAAGAGGAGAATGTGGAGAAAGGAAATGCAAAGATGGAAATGGACAATTTTCAGGAAGAATACAATTTTGAACTAGTTAAAAGGTTGTTTGGAGGTAGTTTGGAAACTATACCTTTATCAGTTTTTGGGAAAAATGTTTTCCCTCCTTGGCTGAAAAAGGAAAAGATTCTCTTGAGTCAATTATGGCGAGATGAGTAGCCTGGTTTCCCCTGTAAAAAAGAAAAAAAGAGTTTGATTCTTGGAAAACTAATATAGAGAATGATGATGAATTGAGGAAAGCCATAAGATTAGTTGACTATGATGAATTTGTTAGCATGTTTGACATGTTGCATTTGTGACTATGTTTGTCATTGATGTCAACATAGTATTGTTTTTGTGCATATTGACATAGTAGCAAATAGAGAATGAGGTCATACAAACTATGTATATATAATGATGTCAAGTGTAGTTGAGAATATGTTGTAGAGTATGTCCTAATGATGTGGATAAGCACGAATGCACAAATTTGAAGACATGTGAGAGTTATTCATGATTTATAGAAGACAGTGTGCAAGCAAAGAATCTGAGAAGTGGTTTCTAGTGTTTGGATTGTATCTCTTAACAAGGATAGAATCATGATGAGAGAAGTTAAACAGTGATAGTAGATAGCCTTATGATGATGTCAGTGAGTGCATGAGGTCTAAGGTCACATGTGTGAAAAGTTTGAATTGTTGTGAGTTGATAGTGTTTTGTAATTGTGAAAAGATATTTAATCGTATTATCTTATTGAAGTCCTATTATAATTAATTGGGAAAACCTTAAGGGTAAATTAGTGAATTATTTTGAGGACATGGTATAAAGGAAATTTATTTTCCTTGTGATGAAGTGTGTAATGTATGCAAGTGTAAGAGAACTTAAATTGGATATGTAAAGTTGATAAAATAAAAGTAAGCATCAAACAGATCAATGGAATATGAGTTTGAAGATCTAATACTAAGATTTGTGAAGGTATTTGGTGTGGCATTAGCCAGTAAGAGGACAAAGAAAGAGTTCAAGTTGTAGATATTAGTTTCATTTATATTATTCTAAAAGGAATAATATAGAGGCTAATTGGACAATGAGTTTAGTGGACTTGCCCCTAAAGATGTTTAGAAAATGGGCTAATAGAAGTTGCCTTGTACAACTCCTAATAGAGTTGAGACAACTCCTAACAACATTGGAGTGTCCTCACAAGGATTCAAAGTCTCCTAATAGCAGCTAATATGTACCAAATGTATTTCATTGGTTCCTGACAAAGTCCATCCTCTTACAAGGAACTTATATATTACTACATCATTTTGTGGGTACCATCCCATCAAGGTTTTCCTAGTTAACATATCTGGTGTTATTGTGTATGTGTATCTCCTTGTGGTTGTTGATTATATTGTTCACATATTTAAGGTTTAATAAGGTTGATAAAATTTATATTTATCTGATAACTAATTCACCCCCCTCCCTTGTAGTTATCTTGGTGGAATTTACTTTTTGACAATTGGTATTAGATCACTAGGTCCTTGAGAGAAAAGCTTAACAACTTAAGGAGATCTATGGTGTGTCATTTTAGAAAAGAAAGTCCTAAGTTTGATGGAGTTAACTATGAAAGTTGGAAAGAGAAGATGAAGACACATCTATTATGCATTGGTCAAGGATATTGGCCGATGAAAAATAATGGAAACAATATTGTGGAAGAAAGAAAACTTGAACAATACAATGAAGCAGAAAGAGATCTATTTATGTGTAACATGCTTTCCAAAAAAGAAATATTGTTAGCTCTTGCTTAAAATGAATAGAGTCAGGTAAAATCCTTAGATTTATCTCATGAAATTTGATAAGATTTGGAATCTACTTTTGAAGGTGATAAGCATGCTAAGAGAATCATATTACAAAATTGGATATGTTTATTATAAGAGGCTAAGATGATGCAAGATGGATTTTTAAGAAGTTACATTGATAGAATATCAAATGTTGTTGTAGGAATCAAGTCTTATAATGGATCTAAAGTTGAAGATGAGATCATATGGAAGATCTTGAAAACCTTGAAAACAACATTCAAGCAGAAATGCCAAATTACTACATTGTTTTTGTAAAAAAAACTTATTAGTATTAATAAAAATTGAAAATAACATTAGGAATTTCATTTCAAAGGAAACCTATCAAACATTAAAAGAATTCCTTTAATTTATTTAGATCGTATGGCATCAGATAAGATTATAGGAGTTGTGGGCATTCATCATCTCGATAAACAAAATAAGGTAGATTAAAATTTCATACAAAAAATGCACACAAATTCAACATCATTATGGTGTCAAAGTATGCAAGAAAAATTCCTAGACACTTCACAGCCAATCATAATATTCTCATACTCAAACCCACTTGATGGATCAAAAATGTGGAACCTTGTGATGGTGTTCTAGAATATATTTAAAGATTATCTCTCATGGAAACATTTCAAAATGGGGGTTGGAAATATTTTTCAAATGTTGAAATTAAAGAAGACCAAAAGAGATTGCTCAATTGGCTTATATTAGAAATCCTCCTATTCATACGTAATAAGCCTAATGTAATCATCTAGGAACTTGCTAAAGAAGGAAATTACTTAGCACAACAAGGTTTTAAGGTTAATTAGATTAGAGAGAACTAAAACCTCCCACTAAAAAGCACATTATTTTGTTGGAATGTTATGATATGCTCAACCTAGGAATCTTTTGATGGATAACACTAAAAAGGAGAATTCTCGCCATTGATACATTGATCAAACTACATATTATAAGGTCATTCAAGTGTGTGCTATGTGGAAATGAATTGGAAACAAGGGATCACATTTTTATCCAATGTGCAATAGCTCAAAAATGTTGGAATGGTGTTATGACAAAGCATAATTTTCTTACAACCATTGTTACTTCCTTATGGGATTGATGTCAACCCTGACCTATTGTGTATAAAAATGTACTATTTGTATCCATATGGAGAATCATACCAGTGATGTTGATATGGTCAATTTGGTGGAATAATAATAAAAGAATCTTTAAGAAAAAGGTTCTTTTATTGTGAAAAACTTAAAAAGCTATAAATAGCTCCATTTTTTAAATTGTCAATTCAAATATGCAAAATCTTAGAAATTATTCCTCATTTACCCCATGGACTAGACACATTTTGGAAATTTCAGCCAACACCTATATACCAATCAATGGTCAAGGATAAAAAATTTATATACCAAGATCAAACATGTACCTTATTAGTAGGGAAATGTGTTTCTCTTTGAAAGAGGATAAACTATGTGACAAAATTATTGCACTACTACAAGGATAACTATTAGTCAAGAAGTAGATCTATAATAAGATACATGTTAAAGGAGGTCACTTTCTCATAATCAATACATTTAAAAATAGGAAAAGTTTCAACGACAGCTCAAATAAATACTTCAAAAGTTTTGGGACTTATTAGATTCATTAGAAATCTAAATTTTATCACATACCCATTGATAGGGAAATAGACTTGTTGAATTTTATTTTTTCAAACATGGAAGGTGATGGTAAGGAAATCAATACATTGGTGGACACATTTATGTGAAAAAATACTTAGATCTGGCTGAATTGGTTGAAATTGAAAGAATGATAATCAAAATAGGTAAGCTTCCCGATATTAATTTAAGGGAGGATTCTAGTTTTTGAAAGCATGTTGCAAATTTGGCAAGGCATAGTTTGTAAGCTTGATTATGCAAAGGACTTATGTGTACATTTAAGGTTGATCTTGTTAGTCCCTGCCTATACATTTAAGGTTGATCTTGTTAGTCCTTGCTGAAGGCAGGAGACTTAAGTTTTCAGTGTGTAGTTATCTATTAGTTCAAGTGTCAGGAGATGTGCAAAAACAATTTAATCTAAGCTTCTTTTACAATTTCCTATTAAAGTGAATTTAATATTATTTGTTTCATTTTTTTCATTGGCTGAAGTCTTTTTTGTTGGTAGTCCTTTTTATTATTATTGAAAAATTAAGAAAAAATCATAGCACATGACATATGTCTAGTAAGGGTGGAACAGGTTGCATGTCTATGTGCCTAACTATTGTACATGATTTAGTAAGATTAGAACATGTAGCACTTGCATGTATATGTGCCTAACTATAGTGCACCATTTGTTTTTATTGAGCCCTATTATAGTTTGGTAGCATGTATTTATGAGTTCATTCCTAGTTCATTCCATGAAAACTACAAAAGCCAAAAGAGGAGAGAAGGAGCGATGAAAGCCACTGAAAGAGTTTTTCAAATTCGTCTATTAACCATGGTAGGTATAACAGTCTAGCTTCACTCAATAGTTTTTGTTTAACATTTATGATTGTCTAGCTTCACTCAAGAATTCTATTACCATTTCTGACTCGTATGTTTGCAGGAATGACCAAGCACAACAAGTTATTTCTTCAAATGAAACTGTTACTATTTTTAATTCATATTGTGTTCCTGAATTTTTAAAACTAATTTTCGTTATATTATATTCCAATGATGAAAGAAGATATTCTTCTAAGTAGAAGACCTCATAGACATTTGATGACCAAGTAGCCAGATAAGAGGTGCAAGCTTTTACTATTTTCTACACTTCATTATCCTCCTTTTCTCTTCTAAATAGTGAGGTTAAAATTACTTCATAGTAGTTAAAGAAAATTAAGAAATAAAAAAAGTAGAATTTTCATTTGGCGAGGAAGGAGATTGACTAAGTTTAATATTCATCTAATCTCACACAATTAGGTACATTTGGTTTATATTTATTTATTTATTTATTTTTCTATTAGAAGATTTCAAATCTCAAAATTTATAACTTCTCTATAAGTATGTTAATTATTTGGCTTATAGAATACTATACATTTTGGAACTCATAAATAATTGAAATTGGCAACATAGATTTAAATCTAATTTGAAAGATAAAATAAATAGCAATGACTTAAATTTTGTTTGTTTTGATGAAAATGGAAATTCATTCAATTGATGTAAAAAATTTGAATGTTGTCTATTGAAATTACATAATCTTATTACAGTTGGAATAGAATAAGTAACATTTTTTAAAAACAAATTTCTAGCATTCTATGATTTAAATGTGATTTATTTTAAAATATATTTATGTTCATTGATTTCCTAAATTTTTATTGGTTGCTGTCATTTTTTTGGGGTTAGAATTATTTTGCAGATTCAAAAATAGAAAAATATTATTCTCGAAGTTTCTATTGAATTTTAGTGGTTCATAGCCTCCAATTCATTGACATAACTGCCAACATGACATTAATCCTAATTACTCTCATGGAAAACCCCAACTATATCAATAGAATATCTATATTTTGTGGTGAAGGAACTACAAATGGAGGTTGAGGTTGCTGAGCGAAAGGCAAGGTCCAATAAATAGGTGGCACAAGGCGAAGTCCAACTTGGATCTATAATCATTGCGACTACATACAAGTAAAAATTTACTCCATTATTATCCCACCATCATCCCTTCTTGTGCTCCTTCTTGTGCTCCTTCTTACCAATAGCTCCCCGCCCTGCTTTATGAGCTAATAAACTTCTTACCAATAGTTCCCCACCCTGCTTTACGAGCTAATAAAAAATTGCCAATAGAAAAATGACCAGTTAGGTAAATGCCTCAAGATAAAGCTTTTTGTCCTTTGTCCTTGCTCTAATTTCTTCAGCTACCTAAAGATTGGGATTAGATTTCAATAAAATTGCTATAGAAATTAATCTAATAGATCACTTAAGAAATT
Source organism: Cupressus sempervirens (assembly GCA_028749045.1). Lineage (NCBI taxonomy): Eukaryota > Viridiplantae > Streptophyta > Pinopsida > Cupressales > Cupressaceae > Cupressus > Cupressus sempervirens. The sequence continues at coordinate 301,036,813 of CM053785.1, read as the reverse complement.
AGGCATTAAATTGCTTTTTCATAAACTGTATAAAATTCATTCATCTACTTTTAAATTATGCAGGGATGTCATAGGCATTTATGTGATCACTAGTGACCGTCAACCCCGCCATCTGCAAAATTGAGTAAAGATTGCAAGAAATTTCCATCCATCACTTTATAAAGGATGATTAATTCCATAGAAGAATGATTGCCACTCAAAAAGTAACAGCATCGATATTTTGATGATTTTGATTTTGGACTAAGAAATTCTTTGTCAACAAGTAGAGTTACAATGAGATCAATGGCAAAGGTAAAAATAAAAATATTATTTTCTATCAATTGATGGCGGCACACATGTTACCAAATTAGATGCTCTTAAACAATGTTGGTGAAATTTTGAATCTTATAATGATTAATGCGAGAGTGCTACTTGTGCTCAGTAAAATAATTGTCAATTTTTAAAGAAACCATTGTTATTTTAACTGTTACATTTATATTCAATTTGGGCCAATGAGGAATTCAATGGTCTTGCAGTTGCCTAATGTAGCCACATCATTATTTATGTACGTTTCCACTGATATATGGTAATTTTTTCTAAAGTAATTTTTCCTAAATTAGAAATTGCGAACATGTTTTGACAGTGACAATTGTCATTGCAACTGCACTCTTCCCAGTCAAATCTGGTTGTTTGATCAAAATAGTAATGCATAGCCATCTCTATATATGTGTTGTTTTTAAGTTCAACTTCCTATCAAGTAGAAACCATACTCAGTCTTCTTAACTATGACCTCCATGTGGCATTGGCTCCTCTCACCAAATTCTAACTTTTTATCTTAAAAATTTTCCTTTATAATTTGGATTAATTTTAATTTAATAGAAATATATATTATTATTTTTAACATTCAATAATTCTACTTTTTAATCAAAATTTATTATAATTCATTTATTTTTACTTTTTGACAATATTATAAATAAATAAATTTTTACAGTAGTATAATATTTTTTATTCTAAGAATTTATATGACAGTCATATTGAGAATTATAATTTTGAAGATTAGTTCAAGATAAATTGCTTTTGATTTTCTTCATGGAGAAGTATAAATTATTGAAGGCATCAAATCTTACAAGTCACTATATAATTATTGATGTATTGATGTATGTTGTATATAAATATTTTTTATTTTTTTAAGACTTTTGATTGTTTATCAAACACTTAGAAAGTCATCTAAAAATAGTCCATTTACCTTGGCTCTGCTTGTCTCTCAAATTCATTTTAAAAAAGCAATCATCATGAATTAGTCATTCTGTGTCACACTTATTAATTAGAATACAAACGTAAACTATAATGTAAACAAATTCTTAACACATTTTGAAAAAAAAAAAAGTTACAAAATTAGCACTCTACTTTCACAAATTACTTCTAAAAAATAATACTTCTTAAAAAAAAAATCATTGTGAATTAGTCATTCTCCATCCCACATCTTAACTAAAATACAAAACTAAACTATAATCTAAAAAGAATTAGTCATTCTTTGTCCCACTTATTAATTAGTATACAAAACTAAACTATAATGTAAAAAAAGCTTTACACTGTTTGAAACAAAATAAGTATAAGTTACAAAATTAGCAATCTACTTTCACAAATTACTTTTAAAAAATAATATAAATGAATTAAATAAATCAAGTAATATCCTAATATAATTTAAAAAAACTTTCCTTGAAAATTAATATTTTTCTAAGAAACAAATATCTAAATTTAAGTTTTATATAATATTTTTTCCTAATATCTAATAATTGTATAACTAAATTTACTAGTTATAAACAAAACTAATCTCCATCAATTAATAGAATTATACCTAACAAACAATAATTAGATTATATTTAATCATTATTTTAAATTATGAATGCAACTATTAAATAGTGACAAATGATTTCGTAATAAAATATGCATAACCTAGATTGCTTTTATCACTTTAAAAAATACTAAAGTTCCTTCACCCTAATCCTTGCATGCATCTAAAATGACTACAATAGTTTAGGTTGTCCTTCAGCATTATTAACATTATTAAGGGCTAAACCATAAAATCAATATTTGATGTTTAGTTATTGTCCCTTATTAGCTATTTAAAAATTATGATTTAACCATTGAACCAAATCTATCTTTTAGTTTTACCACTATTCTTAAACAAGTAAACACATTCTTGGCATAATCATACACATCCCTACAATCATACTACCAAGGTCTACCAAGCAACAAATAAAAAAAAATTGTGTCCACAATATCACATAACACTTGATCCTTATACTGCCTAATCTGGAAATCAACAAGGCACTACTCCCTCACTTCCAAAGCATGCTCACCTTGCAACCAACCAATCCTATAAGGACAAGGAGGTCTTACTCTTTTCAAACCAAGTTTCTAAACCATCTCCTAAACAACAAGTTTATGTGTACTACCACCATCCACAATCACATTGCAAACTTTACCACTAGACTTATAATGCATCCTAAACAAATTACTCCTCTAAGAAGAGTCCAATGTCCTCTAACCAATCAGTACTCAATGAGCTAGTAAATTCTCTCCTTTCTTAGGTTCACGGGTAGGGTTTTCAACCTCATTCACAACATCATCTCTTTTGTCACCAACCTATGGACAATTATAACTCTATGCCCTTCTTCATGACATCTGAAACAAGTACCCTTAAACTCACCTCTACCTATCAGAAGAAGTTTTGGTTCATCTTCTGCACTCATTTTAGTTGAGTAGTCTTGCTTCTTCTTCCCTTAGGAACTACCTTGACCTTTCCTCTTCAACTTATCTTCTACCTTCAAGGCATACTGATAAGCATCTTCAACTGAATCAATCTTCAACATACCAACCTCATCTTGGATATTGAATCTCAACCCATTAATGTACCAAGCTACCTCCTCCTTTAACAATTCTCTATGCCCAGACCGAATAGTCAACTTGTAGAACTTCTTGGTATAATCTTTCATAGTCATATATTTCTACTTCAAATTCTGCAACCTCTTGAACAAATCAAGTTCATAATCAGCAGGAATGAACTTAGCCTTCAACTTTGTTGCCATCAACCTCCATTTAGTGATCTTCATTTCACCTTCCTCCTCTCTGTCTCTTTGCAATTATTTTCACCAAAAAGAAACATGTCCTTTCAACTTAGTTTGTGCCAACCTTACTTTGAGTAGATCCTCAATATCCCCAAGCTCAAAGTAGTCTTCCAATTCACCAATCCAATCAATCAGGTCTTTAGGATTCAAAGTACCTGAGGAATTAGAAACCTCCATCTTATACTTCAACTTCAACTGAGATCCAAACCTAGCAAACTAACTAGCCCTATTTCCCATAGGTCTCTCCACACGATCAATTTTGTCCTCACCACTTGATCCATCAACTTCTTCATACCCATATTTAGTACCCACATGCTAAGGTACACCACCTATAGCACTTATGATCTTAGTGATCACATCACTCTTCATTAATGCCCTCTTCTCTAAGAGCCTCACTTCCACAACATCATAGAGATCATCAATCTCCCTAGTATCCAATCTTCTTGGAGGCATCTTCTAAGATTCTTAAAAGCCCAAAGCAATAAATCCACAAGTCTAGAAGATCAATTAGATCTGCAAGATCAACTTTCTCTTATAGCCTTCACCCAAGTCCTAGTGTAAATTACCTCAACTTTGGTGCTCGATCTACACTCTCAGGAACAACTGTGGTTTGATACCATCTAATGTAGTGAGAATTTGAGGGTACACCTACTAGAGGTAATTTGGATCCTTGAAAATAACCACACAATAGAAATATAACAATAAGATACACAATATGAAACCTAATGTAACTCTTTATCATAAAATAATTGTTTACATGCAATGTGCCCGATTGCGAGGCCTTCCAAGTTTTGGCCAAATACAATAGAAATTACAAAAATAGTTCTGTAAGATCCCTCAAGACCCAAACCCAACACAATCTATTCTAGATCTATTCTCTGGTAGAAACCACAATGGAAGATCTCAACTTGTGCTCTCAAGCCCACCAAGCAATCTCATTGTTTCCTAAGCCTCGACTACTAGCCCTTCTCAAAATTCACTCTTTTGCCACATCTTCTCCTCCAAGTTGGATGATAATGACTTGAGACTCCATAAAACATCCCTACTTATACCCAACTAAGCCACAAGTCAGCCTAACCCATTACAAAATAAAATAACCCTTACATTAAATACATGGATAAGCCTCAAGTTAGTTGCAACACTCATTAAATACATACAACCCAAATTAAATGCCAAAAGGTTGACTCATAGAAAAATTGGCCAACACAGACACCAAGACATGACAAAGTGTCATAAACCTCCACCGAGTATCAACAAATCACCAAGCATAACTAAGCTCCCTTCATTGACCGAGCCAACTCGAGCAGCACTCCTATCGAGTTCCTAGTGTAAACTGAGACATAGTATATGTCAAGTGCCCCAAGCATTGTCTAAAACCTTCATTAATTGAGTCACTTGGTTAACACAATAACCCCGAACTACCTAGTAATGATCGAGTTCCTCCTTTGGTGACCGAGTCACACATCTTTCTTTGACTGGATTCCCCAACTCCAAAGGCAAACCACACCATCCTATAGGATTGCAAGCCAACCAAAGATGCTCCTACATCATAAACCTAAAAAACCCTTAATTGAATTTCAAACTAATTTTCATTGAATACTTCCAAAACAAAACTACAGAAATGGAAATAACTAAAATTAGATCTATAATAAAAATAAATAAGCATGAAGAATACAATCTTTTCAAAATGAAATATTTATACAACTAGAAAAAGGTAGATCTTACCTTAGTAACAAATTGAAAATCTAAGACAAGAGAATCCAATCTCTAGATTTGAAACTCCTCCAACTCACAACCCTATTAGATCTTTAATCCAAGCTTTCAAACCCTTTGCCAAGTTTTGCTTCCAATTTCTCTCCAAAATTTGCATACTCTTAAAATGAACTATCATGTTCCTTTTGTGGAAAATCCAAACTAATTTGGGACTCAAAAGTCAAAAACCCATTTAAATTTTAATAAGATCTTCCTTATCTCCACTTTTGACTTTTTTCCCCAAATATTCCATAAATTTCTTATAATATCTTATTTTGGAGGATAAAGGTCTTATTTATAATTTTTATTTTACTTTATGAAATTTGACTTTTTTTTCCAAAATATCTCCTTTTTGGATATTTTGTTTATTATTTCTAATTTTAATTTTCCTTTGATTTTGAAATTTGAATTTCACAATTATTATTTTATCTATGACATAAATATATAATATACTATATATTTCATAATTCAAATAACCTATTCAATCAAATGGGATTTCAATAATGTGTGATTAAATTTTGACTTCAATTAAGTCAAGATTTTTAATTAAATATAAATATTTAATTAACTATATAATAATCATATCTTGATATTCAATGCTATACAAAAAGCCTCTCAAAACAAACAAAAGAAAACCATAATCAAAAGGTAAAAAGGTTATTGATGCTATGTCACTTGATAGTTCAATTAGGTGGTCAAACAATACTTCTCTCCTATGTCAAAAACAACCGAGTTTTTGGGTTGGGACTCTAACCTGAAGAATACGTCCCTTCCTTACCATAGATTGAATGCAATAGGGCAAACTCATCCTAGCAATTTAGGGAAGTTGATGCCTAATAAATGTAATCCTACATAAGATACAAGCATGTAAATATGTGTATATCTAAACTAAATAGGCAATGGCATGGAGTGGTGCAATGTGTAGATCTCGACTTGCAAGTGACTACGACTCCCTCCCTCAATCATACATGCTCATCAATTAGAAAGGTAAAACATGCATCTGACCATACACATGCAAGTATGGGGTCAGTAACAAACAAGGCATTTGCATACATGATAATAACTTAATTCATTAACTGAAGAATATAAAGTAACTATATTATGAAAATAATCATAATCGACCACTGAAAGCATATAATACATAAGCAAAGTCTTATGATATAAATATGTCCATAATATAATGCCTTACAATATGTCCTCAAAGTATTGAATGAATTGATACATGTACATATAAAAACTTAGTTTAAATGAGTATTATAACATAATCCAAAAGTGAACTACAATGGGTATTATAGTATCTGGGTAACTAACATGGCCTAGTATTTGAGATGTGTCTTAAATTAACAACATGAGTCTACATACCCCTAAGTTGTACTTAAGTGGGTATATTAATGTAGTTAATAATTCACCTATTTTACAATTTACTTAAGATAATGCATAACATTATGTAACAATTTTCATATGTGACACTTAGGAAGATGCACATTTAGTTGCACACGATGTAGGAGAAATTCTTTAGGCTATGATGATAGTATCACATTCCACTTTATGTGTTTTCTCCACCTTTAGTGCACTTATCACTATATCATCTTCCAAGTTGTTGCAAATATTTGCACATACTTCATTGTACAATGGATGATGATCCACCTTTGTTTGACAAGTGCTTTTACCTTGTGTGTAATAAGTTATCTTTTGGTTATCATGTTTACTTATTGTCTTCCCTAGATATAATCAAGCAAATCTTCAATGTACTTAGTTCAATTAAATTCGATTAAGGAGTTCAATTATTGCATCATTGATGAGAATACAATTTTTTGCTACCCATTTTGTATGTTTTATTTTATTTTTATTCATTAGCCTCTAGATCTTGGATTTTTGCTAAAGGAAAATTCTTACATTATGCAATGCTAATATAATCACTTTGCAATTGATTTCTAGATGCTCTCCAAAATTATTTAAATAAACCAAGTTCAATTCTTAACTTTACCACCATAGCATGAAATTTGAGAGAATTAGTCAACCATACAAACCAAAGCAAGGGAGAATTTGCATGCTTGTTTACTTGGCTTGTTTATGGAAGTTAGATTTTTTTCAAATTCAAGTATGAGAAGCGCTCTAAGATTCTAATCTGAAATTTGTCTTGCCAAATATCTGTTATCTAGCAATTGTGGAGGACGCTGAGTGATACATATTTGGTACAACATGTTTTGCTCATGGAAGCTGGTGGTTTTTTAATATTATTTTTTTATTAAGATGTATGTTATGGTTATTACTACACTCTAAGAATTCAAAGTGTCATACTGTATTCTATCTATGTCATATTATATTCTATCTATTATTGCTTAAATTTCTTGAAATATTGATATTGTAATGAGTGGCCTAAGAAATTGTAGACTAATTTGAAATTCAATGCTATGCAGATATTATGATGATTTATTTATATGGAATGTTTTTTTTTTTTTTAAGAACCAATTCTGGGATTTTAAAACTGCATTAGGATTTGAGAGTATTCATTTGTGTTTTGATTTTGATGATCTTGCTAAGCCCAAAGTTTCTAAATAGGTTGGGCCTTATAATGTGAAGATTTTTTTTGATGATTCATATTACCAATCTCACAGTGCAATTTTGGTATGTATCGTTGAAACTTCCTCAAGCTTTTAATCTTGGTACTTCCTTTTCAAATACTAATTTGAGAGATTACATACGATTTAGTATTTGGTATTATTTATTATTTCTCATTTATCCATATTCCATCAATATTTATATTTCTAATTTTACAATTTCAGTCTCCAGAAATGAAATTTCCTTCAAATCCATTTTCTGAAACAAACTACATGATAAAATTTAGCACTCACAAAATGCTAAAATTTTATCAATCAAATTATTCGCATTGTAGAACCATGATGAAGGCATTAGTATCCTACCTATGGCATGAGCAAAAAAAACCTAAACCAAGATAGTTAGGGGTTTTGTCTAGAGAAATTTTTTTCCTACTCTAAATAGGGAAGGAAAACAAACCTAGGAATTGTATTCAGGTGGGAGTAAAGCTCATCTCATCCACTATAAGAATTGTGAATAAGAAGTGACATTGGCTAAAGAATCTACTTCAAACTTAGCACTACCATCATCGAGGATTGACAAAAATTCCACATTTCCAGTTACTCTTTATTGATTATCGCTTGTAATTTAAAACAATCTATTCTATTTGCAACAAATGATTCAATAGATTGAATTTTGTTGGGTTGTATTTACCAAAACATTCTTGTTGAGTGAAATATTAAATTATAGTATGTTAGAGCAGGAAAGCTTGATTTTTTAAGAAATGTCTATTGTGTTCTTGTTGAGTGGAATATTAAAATTATAGCATGTTATCTAGCTAGAAAGCTTGATTGTTTAAGAAATGTTTAGTGTGTTCTACTTCGACACAGTGCTCTTAAACATTTTATAGGATCATTTTAGAAAAACCTCCACTTTTAACAAGATCACAAATTGATATTGCACTTAAATTAATGATTTTTTTTTATTTCTCAAAAAATTTCAAATGTATTCATTGCCCTAGAGAATAATATACCCAATTTGGGTCTCCTTAAGTTATTGGAGGGCATATTTTGCAATTATTTTCTCTCATTAAATAATATATCCTTATTTTAAACATAATATATTCCCCCACATAACCATGTGCATAATTCCTCATGTTAAGTTCAGCCAAATAAATGGATGAAGCTAAGGGTAGTTCAGTGAACACATTGTTCAATGAATGAAATAGGGAGTATATGATTTTTTATTTATAGTCTGAAGCTAGAATTCCAATTAACCATTCATGGTTCTATTAAAGTTTGGAAAGAAGTGTGTCTATGGGTTTTATTTTGTCACTAAATTTTCTTTTGTTTAATATTGAAACTTCATTTATTATTAGGATGATACAAATCCCTTTAACACTGGTGAAATATACCCCCTTGTAATAAATGATTATCAAACATTGTTAAGGGTAGAATTCATATGCATTTTCTTTCCCATGGTGAAGTTCCTAGATCTAGTTGTTTTTTCAAGTACTTGAGCTTCATTTTGATATTTTTTGATTCTTTAAAGACATTCATTATTCATCCTTGATTGTGAATTCTATAACACATTTTGTTGCCTATTACTTGTCATAGGTCATATTTCTCATTCTTAGTGAGTCAATCATTAATGAAATAAGTAAAATCTTTCAGTCTAAGGAATTTGAGTGATTCTAAATTCCATTTTGGCTACTTGTGATACAAAGTATAAAACTCTCTCTCTTTAGCTTCGGGAACCATTCTATTTGATAAACAACTGTATCATTGTTTATATCATTTTATGAAGAAATAACATATTGAAAAGATCTATCTAATGCTCTTCCATTAAACACTAAATCCCCTTTCCATTTGAAGTGATATTAAAGTTGTACCTGTTAAATGAAGTTGTGCTCAAACTACAGTCCTTGGTCATGTCTTTAGTAATCCATGTTGCTTTGAAAACATATGCATAACTGATGTTTAAATACAATAGCCGCCTATTAGTGACATTCATGTGCTTTGAAGTCTTTGGATCTTCTAAGCAATAAACATCATACTTTGTCTAATTGCAGACATAATACTTTGTCTAATTGCATATATTATTTATGTATTCTATGAATGATTCATATGTATGTTGTCCATATTTCTACTCACGAGATATTGATCCTCATGTTTGGTTAATGGATTTATAGTTTATAATAATAGAATGGTCCTTTTTATGCTCGTTATGCAATCTCTGCAAACTTTGAATTTTCTTTGTTATTTTTGAGGGTTGGATAAGTGACATGTTCTTCATAATTTGAAATAGGTTTGTGTATATAACTATGGGGTTTGATCTTTTTTTTTTGCTATTCCATCTTTAACATCCTATTAAATATAAATGTTGTACCGCCTAAAAATAACACAAGTATCATGTCCTTTTCTGACTAAGTTGACTGTGGTTATTTTTTGTAATCCTATATATTTTATTTTGATTCTCACTAGTAATGAATCAAAATTGTACTCATTCAATCTTTAGATGTTAAGTATAAATGTTGTACCTCCTAAAAATAACACAAGTATTATGTCCTTTTATGACTAAGTTGACTGTGATTATTTTTTGTAATCCTATATATTTCATTTTGTTTCTCACCAAGAATGAATCAAAATTGTACTTATTCAATCTTCATGAGTGGTTGTAACAACCTTTGTCATGTCTTTATGCATATTTTAGCTCTTGCAACTCATTTGGTCACTATTTGTAAGCTCTTCCATAAACTTGGGTGCTTTTATTTGAAAACATGTATTATTGCTCTTTTAACAAAATCTTTGAACACCAAAACCATTTCAAATCTTCTGCTCAAAATTAGAACATGGAAAAGGTTTTATTTTTCATTTATTTGTAGATTTCACACTTCTACTTTAACTCTAGAAATGAGCCTTAAACCTTCTTAAAGTTTTTCTATTCAATTTTTCAAACAATTTAAGAGATCCATGCTTCACAAGAAATAGGGATGGCCCACCAACCATTGACACTTTATGTTGAGATGTTGTTTCTTGTTTTCCCATTTTAAAGAATTTTGTAAGAAAAAATATTATTATTCTATAAGCTAAAATATTATTTCCTATTTCAGGACAATGGTTTAATAGTTGGTTAGACATGAGAGGATCGAGACTAGCATAGCCAAGGTTAGTGCTAATTTGGTTGCATTTTTCTTTCATTTCTTTTTAAAAATATTTTCAATTTATTTTTTCACATATTCATTGGAAAAATAATCTTTGAATGAAGAGCATAGGAAGATTAGAATTTACTTTTCAAGAGGTAGGTTGGTAAAAATATTGATTGTAAGAAAAAATGTGGATATGTTGGAAAAGTTACATAGTCTTGATCTAGTGTTGAAGAAACAATTTACATTCTAGTCTCAAGTATTTGAAACTTCATCTACATTCCAATTTGAAACGGCCTGGTAGTAGGTGAATTTAACCAAATAGATATTCCTATTCCTTGGTTCTGAACCGAGGAAAACCCATCAATCTCCCATACCATATCATAGGATGTTATTAGTCTTGCATAGTGTTAGCACAGCTACATGTTGATGATTGTCCAAGGTTTAAGACATAATTGGGAAAGGCTATAATTAACAAACAATTTAGTTAAGGCTATAAATGTGTAAGACATTGATAGGACTCATGTATGAAAATAAGGTATAACTGTTATGCGTAAATGCTTGATGTTGTTAAAAAACACCCTAGCAAGCTCTCAATTTTTAGTTTGTCCTATATCTAAAAGCTCGCATTTTCTTACTTTCATAAAATGGCTAGTATTAGAACATTGCAATTCCTTTCATAAAAAGGCCAAATAAGAACATTTCAGTTGTGCTTTAATTAACATTATTGTCATTTTTATTAAAAGCCTAACAAGAGGTATAAGATCCATAAAATTTTTATACAATTTCATATTGAGTGGCCCTATTTTATAATTTATATTAGGTTGATCATCGTTTCACCAATTAAATACAAGTAGATGCACATTTATATTAAATTGTTATTATTATTTTCATACAGCTAAAGTAAACAGTACATACTTGTCAAAGCAAGGGCATCAGAAGAGCTGTAATTTTATATTTGATCTTTAGATTAAGAGATGTGACCTATAGTTGCAGCATCTAAGTGGTTGTAATGTCCATGTGATGTTACAACAACCTGATCCTAAGTAAAGAAAGAACAAAAAAATAATGATTGGCAGGGTTAGTATGAGACATCTTCTCAATATTTATGCAATTTGTTTATTGCAATTAGCATCTCATTGAGGTCCTTCTTTAAAAAAATGTTGAACAGTTGCATGGTCATGTTTGTGAGGCATAGCTAAAATGAGAGTGTTTTTTGATATGGTGATCATGATATCAAAGCAAAGTATCAACAAATTCATGCAAGTGTTTTTTTAGAGTCATATATTATGTTATAGTTTTAAGTTGAATTAAAAAATTTGTTTATAAGTTTATTTTAAATATTTTAAAAATAAAATATAATGGTTGTAACTTATAGAATGTTAATAGTTTTTATAAAAGCACATAGATCTAAAACAATTTAGAACATTATCATAGAAAATAAATAAACAATCAAATATACACAATTATAAATCTTTGTTTGTATAATCTAAAATTTTAACTTATATTTAAAAAAAATGCATATAAATTTTAGAATTCTAGTAGTCCTTATGAAAAACATATGGGCCAAACAAAGAAAGGTAAATGTGCAATTTATTTAATTGTTTTATTTACATATGATAATATAAAAATAATTAATAAAAAAAAGTCAAATTAAGAAATTACATAAAATTTATTAGGTTTAATAAAAAATGATATTATATATAATTCTAATAAAATATTTTTAAAATTCTTCATTTTTTATTAATAATATCATCTGACTATGCATTAAGAATAAGATTTAAATTTTAGAATACATTATTCTTATTCTTCTAGTTATAAAATTTTATTATATTTTAAAATAGATTTATGTCAAATTAAAATATTTTTAATTAAATAAAATCTTTAAGTTTAGATTATGCTTACTAAAGTTTACTGGTGCTTGGCATAAACTAAACTTTACTCAGCATCCACTATTTCGCTTGGCATACACTAGAATAGACCTTTACTTGGCTAAAACTAATTTTCTGCTCGGCTTGCACTGACTTTTTCTAGGCACTTGCTATCCACTCAGTCAAGCTTGGCAAACAAACTTTGTCTAACTTGTTCTTCTATACTCACTTAGTGTAACCAACCTTTGTAACCTTAAGTAGATTATCAAATACATCATGTTATCACTATCTTAGTTGATTCTTGTACTCGTTTACATATCATAACTCAACCTTTCCTCTATGTGCTATTGTTACATCTTTTGATGAAATCCTCTTCATCAATCAAGTAAGTGATACTACTTAAATCATATAAGCAGTTGTCTTACCAACAAATAGTAGGTTTGACATCAGTGACAAAACAATGATGTCCATAGTCTCCTTTGTCAATAATCTTCCATAATCTAATCTCAAAAAGGAAGAGACTTTTTATAGGAAATGCATTCTCAAAGTAGTAGGCATTGCATATAAATAAAAAATACCTAGAAAAATAAAGGTGGGATATTTCACATTCCTTGGGATTGTGTTGTTGCAGATGAATTGTGGGGTATAGGTAAATATTTAGGGCATAACCCAAGTTTAAAAAATTAGGCATCACATCAAAATTCTTCGAGAAAATGAGTCTTGAAGAAAGTAGAATGCAAAAAAAATATCATTAAGCAATGATTTGTAGAAATAAAAACCTAAACCACTAATAAATTGACATTTTGTAATGAATGAATGGGAGACAACTCAGTTATAAATACAACATCATTCATAAAAAAATGTGACTTAAGATTCAATAGAATAAAAAAATATAAAACATAATGTATTTAGAAGCTCTATTATATTTTAAATTTTTAGTCAAAAAACATTACTAAGTGAATTTGTTAATTAAATTTATGCAAACTTGAAGATGTTCCAAGTAAGACTAATGTTTTTGGAGTAGGTGAGTGCAAACTGAGTTAGAAATCTGTATAGAAAATGTAATCTTGCAAAGCAAAAGTGGAGAATAGGTAAGAGATTATTGGGGCTGATGCAGGAGCATCCTAGGTTTAAGAGCAATCTTGCATCACCCGAAAATATTTTATTTTCAGTCTTTTCTATTTTAATAAGGACTAGTAGACAAGGTGGTTACTATTTATGGGAACTTACTATTTTTAGTAAGTTTGTCATACGAGCTTGGAATATTCTCATTTTCTATAGGAAGGTTCATTTTAGAATTGTAAGCCTACCATAAAAATCTCATTGCTCAAGCATTAGTATCAGAGAAGTTATTGCAGATTTTTTGTGGAAAAAATTGCAAAAAAATCTTCAGGCTCACCATTAGAGGCCTGTGAGTGCCCAGATGTGGTCCAAAAACTCAACAGAAGGGCGCTAGCATCATTTCAAGCCTATAGATCAAGAGCTAGCATTTCTAAAAAATGGTTCTAATAGCTAATTAGAGAAACAATTCGTGAGTTATGGCCTTTCAAAGTTGGGCTACCCAAAATATCTAAAATATTTGTCAAAGATGTATTTGGTTGACTCTATATGTATTGTTAGGGTTTGTCGGCCCCAGGTATTACATTTCAATGTTTAGAAGCTTCCCAGGTGGCATAAAATTTCCTATTCAAGAAAGGCTTGAAAATTGTCTAGGATAGCTCTAGGTGATAGTTCATAGCTTGTCTTGCAAGTTATTGTACTGGAGGCACCCATGCGGGTTAGCATATTGTACATGAATTCTATAATTTTGCATTTGCGGTGCAAATAAGAAGTCCATATTTTGTTCTCACATTTGCTTTTGTTTCTTTGTTTCTATTATGAGATTATGATATTAAGGGGAGCACAATACATCAAGTGGTATCAAAACTAGAATTCTTAAATGTGTGGATAGATTATCGATTGTGAGGCAATTTGCACTAGTGTTTCAGCAAAAACTCAAAAATGCCTCCATGAAGAAAACATGGTGGATGAGCTATAGGTGTTACACCTAAGGGTTTTTGAGCCCTCTTAAGGCAAATGCAATCATTGGAAGAACAAATGCGAAGAGGAATAAATCTTCCTATAAGAGATGAAAGCGAGGATGACGATGATGTAGAAGAAAATGTTGAAGCAAAGGCAATTCTAAATCCATAGGAAGAGAGGATTTTTAGGGCCATCTCCAAGATTGGAAAAAGACCTAAGTTTGAGGTTCCCAGATTTTCAAAAAATCTTAATCCAGAAGACCTGATCAATTGGATCAATGAACTGGAGGAGTACTTTGAGTATGAAGATATTGATGATCCTGATAGGGTTAAGTTTGCGAAGGCAAAACTAAAGGGACATGCAAAGATCTGGTGGCAGGAGGTTTAGTTGGAGCAAAATAGAAAGGGAAAGGAAAAAATAACCAGATGGGATTAGATAAAAGATAAACTAAAGTGACAGTTCATTCCCATGGATTATGAGCATGATCTATTGAAGAAGATGCAAGGGTTGAAGCAAGTGGGAAAATCTAATCAAGAGTATACGGAAGAGTTCTACTGAGTTCTCATTAGAACTAACCATGCAGAAGCTGATAAGGAGAAAGTTATCTAAATGGGTTAAGGCCTAGCATTCAGGATGAGCTGAGTCTAGTTAGAATGAGCAGTATTAAGGAGGCATACCAGTTTTCCCTAATAGTGGAGGAGAAACTAAGCAATAAGTTTGACAATAAGAATAGTGGAAGAGGTCATGGTGGAAGATCTGGTGGATGATCTTATGATGGTCATAATGATGATCAAAAGAACAAAGATGAGGCTAGAAGTGGCAATTAGAACCAGAGGGGAAATAATTCCAATTATTTCCATGATTAGAACAATAGATTTCAGAGAGGAAGAGGTAGAGGACAAGGATTTGGAAGAGGAGGCTTTCGTGGGAAATGTTTTCACTATGGAGAAGAAGGGCATAGAGAATTTGAATGTGCCTAGCATAAAGGAAGGACATATCAAAGAACAAAAGGCCAGGCTAGAGTTGTACATGTTGATGAAGTTGCCAGATCCTCACATTCTGAAGATGCTAAAAGAGGAGAAGTCCTGGTTAACTAAAGAGTCTTGCTGAGTGGTGAGAATGAACCTAAGAAAAGAAGGAGCTTGTTTCAGACATGGTGCAAATGTGAAGATAGGTGTTGTGATGTGATCATTGATAGTGGAAGTAGTGACAATCTGGTGTCAGAAATGATGGTCACCAAGTTGAAGCTAAAGAGGTAGAAATAACTACATCCATACTGTATTGCTTTTGTGTAAGATGACCACAAGGTCATGGTCAATGAGTAGTGCTCAGTGAAGTTCAAGATTGGAAGCTACTAGGATGAGGTACTATGTAATATCATACCTATGGACATATGTCATATGTTGTTGGATAGGTCATGGTAGTTTGATAGACATTTTATACATGATGGGCAAGCAAATACTTATGCTCTAACTAAGGATGGAGTGAAACACAAGTTGAAGTCTTTGAAGGATAAAGAAGAAAAGGTATGTAATGCTGTCGAAATATTATTTGTTGATGGAAAAGAATTTCTTAAAGGTATAAAACACGAGCATATGTGTTTTGCTATAATTCCTAAAGATAGTAAAGAAGAAGTAGAGGAGGTACCTGTAGAAGTTTTAGTTATGTTGGAAGAGTTTTCTAATATTGTATTAGATAATGTACCTAATGGATTGCCCCCAGTGAGGAAGATCAGTCACTAGATGGATTCAGTTCTAGGAGCTAGTTTGCCTAACAATGCAGTGCACAAAATGATACTAGTAGAAAGTGAAGAGTTGAATAGGCAAGTTCATGAGTTGTTGTAGAAGGGGTTGATTTGAAAGAGTCTAAGTCCATGTGCTATACCAGCAGTATTAGCACCAAAGGAGAATGGAGAATGGAGGATGTGCATAGATTCTCATGCTATCAACAAGATCATAATAAATTATAGATTTTCATTGCCAAGGATGGATGATATTATGGATTGTTTGAGTGGAGCTAAGTATTTCACAAAGATAGATCTAAAAAGTGGGTACCATCAGATTTGTATCAGAGAAGGTGATGAGTGGGAAACTACTTTCAAGACAAGGGAAGGAATATATGAGTGGTTAGTCATGCCTGTTTTTCTAACCAATGCACCAAAGGCTCATGAATGAGGTACTGAAGGATTTTCTGGGTAAGTTTATCATTTTTTTATCTAGATGATATATTGATCTTTATTAAGACATTAGAGGAGCATTTGATTCATATTCGTAAGGTGTTTGATAAGTTGAGGGAAGAAAAGTTATTGATAAACCTAAAGAAGTGCAATTTTGTAAAGAAAGAGTTGGTGTATCGGGATTTGTATTCTTAGGAGAAGGTCTAAAAATGGACCCAAAGAAAGTGAAGGCTATCCTTGAATGGCCTACTCCAAGGAGTGTGACAAAGGTAAGATCTTTTCATGGTCTGGCTACATTTTACATAAAGTTCATAAGAAATTTTAGCAGTATTTGTGGACCCTTGACTGAAACAATGAGAGGGGATAGAAAAGAGTTTAAGTGGACTGTAGGAGTAGATAAAATTTTTAATCTATTGAAATAGAAAGCTACTGAGAAACCTATTTTAGCACTTCATAATTTTAACAAGGTGTTTCAAGTAGACTGTAATGTTACTGGTACTACAATAGGAGTTGTTTTGAGCTAGGAAGGTAGACCTGTTGCTTATTTCAATGAGAATTTGAATGATGCAAAAAGAAATATTCTATTTATGATCAAGAATTTTTTGCTATAGTTCAAGTATTGAAGAAGTGTAGACACCATCTTCTTCCTAAGGAGTTTGTTTTGTATAATAATCATCAAGCTTTGCAATATTTGAATAGACAAGGAAAATTAAACCAAAGCCATTTAAAGTGGGTTGAGTTTTTTTAGAGTTATACATTTGTTTTGAACTGTAGGATTGGGAAGTCTAACAAAGTTGCAAATTCTCTTAGTAGAAGACAAATTTTGCTGATAGAAATGTAGATAGAGGTGATTGGGTTCAAGGAACTCAATACATTGTATTTAGATGATCCTGATTTTGGTGAAGCATGGAAGGCTTGTACATAACCTATTACACTTGACAAGACAAAGTGGTTGGATTTCATGATCTAGGATAATATGTTGTTCAAAGGAAGCTAGTTGTGCATTCCCAAAAGTTCATTGAGAGAGAATCTCATCAAGGAGAAGCATAGTGAAGGATTAGCTAGACATTTTGGTAGAGATAAAACCATAGCTTTGATTGTTGAAAATTAATACTAGCCATAGTTGTAGCAAGATGTGATGAAGTTTGTACAAAGTTACAGAGTATGTTAGATGGTGAAAGGAGTGAAGTAGAATACAAGGTTGTATCAGCCATTACCTAAACTCGAGAAGCTGTGGGAGGATATCAGCATGGATTTTGTTCTTGGATTACCGAGGACACAATGTGGGCATGATTTTATTTTTGTTGTGATTGATAGGTTTTCAAAGATGGCACATTTTATTTCTTGCAAGAAGACTAGTGATGTTGTTCATGTAGCAGAGTTGTTTTTCAAAGAAGTGGTGAGATTATATGGTCTACCAAAGAGTATAGTTTCAAATCAAGATACCAAATTTGTTGGGTATTTATGGCGTACATTGTGGAAGAATTTGAAGATAGATTTGAAGTTTAGTTCATCACACCATCCACAAACTGATGGACAAACATAAGCTATGAATCATAGTTTGGAAAATTTGCTAAGATGCTTGGTTGGAGATAAACCAAAAGGATGGGATATGATTTTACCACAAGTAGAATTCACATATAATAAATCTATCAATAGGAGTACTAGTAAATCACCATTCCAAATTGTATATGGAAGTAGTCCCAGAAATGCTTCTGAACTGAGGCAGTTGGATAAACGAGAGATAAGTAGTGCTAAAGCAAAAGATTTTGTTGAACATTTGAAGAACATCCATGAGGAGGTGAGGAAGCACATCATAAAGATGAATACACAGTATAAGGCTAAGGTAGATTTGAAAAGAAGATATAAGGAATTTTAGATTGGAGATGAAGTCATGGTTCATTTGAGAAAGGTGCATTTTCCAGTGGGTGCATATAATAAGTTGAAGATCAAGATGTTTGGACCATGCAAGATAGTGAAGAGGCATGATTCTGGAAATGTGTATGAAGTGGAGTTGCTTGTTGAACTGAATATTTCACCAATATTTAATATTTCAGATTTGGTAGAGTTTTATGAAGGAGGTGATGGAGATGAAGTTGTAGAAGCGCAGTGGAGCATTCCAGCAGCTAGTTTGGCTAAAAAGGAGATTGAAGAGATACTAGACAGTCATGTTGGAAAAAGTACTAGAAACAAAACTTATGAGGAATATCTAGTCAAATGGAAAGGGAGACTAGTTGAGGATTCATCATGGCTAGCAAAGGAGGAGGTTAACCATCTTGGTTTCCCTCTAAACACCTAAGACATGATGGGGTCACTTCTCAAATTACCCCAGGTGTCTGATGTAGGAGCATCTTGGGTGTAAGAGCAATCTTGCATCACCCAAAAATATTTTATTTTCAATCTTTTCTATTTTAATAAGGACTAGTAGATAGGGTGGTTACTATTTATGGAAACTTACTATTTTTAGTATATTTATTATACAAGCTTGGAATGTTCTCAATTTCTATAGGAAGGTTCATTTTAGAGTTGTAAGCCTACCATAAAAATCTCATTTCTCGAGCATTAGTATCAGAGAAGTTATTGCAGATTTTTGGTGGAAAAATTTGCAGAAAAATCTTCAAGCTTACCATTGGAGGCCTTAGATTGCCTAGGTGAGGTCCAAAATTTCAATGGAAGGGTGCTAGCACTATTTTGAGCTTGTAGATCACGAGCTGACATTTCTGAAAAGTGGTTATAATAGCCAATAAGAGCAATAGTTTGTAAGTTATGGCCTTTCAAAGTTGGGCTACCTAAAATATCTAAAATAATTGTCAAAGATGTATTTGGCTGACTCTATATGTATTGTTAGGGCCTGTCGGCCCTAGGTATTAAGTTTTAATTTCTAGAACCTTCTCAAGTGACATAAAATTGCCTATTTAAGAAAGGCCCAAACATTTTCTAGGATAGCTCTAGGTGATAGTTCACAACTTGTCTTGCAAATTATTGTACTGAAGGTGCCCATGTGGGTTAGCATAATGTACATGAATTCTATAATTACACATTTTTGGTGCAAATAAGAAGTCCATATTTTGTTCTCGCATTATTAATGGGAGCACCTTTCATTAAGGGCAATCAAATTAGTGTCAAGGTGAATTTATTACCTTGCAAGAAAATACTTAATCTCATATTCTCCCATCATATTCTAGAAAACACCTCCATTTCCCAATAAGCATCTCAGTGGAAGGTGTATTGGCAGTGTTGAAAAACACGTCAAGAAACAATTTTGAACTAGTTAGATCATATCCAGCTATGATGTTATAGTTTTTAGAAGACATCCCAAGTAATAGCCTTATTTTCCTCAGACCACATCTAACTATGATGTTACAGTTTTTAGTAGGCATCCAAGGTAATAGCGTTATTCGCTAGTAGATTTTTTATTTAAAATAATAAATAAAGTTGTACATGCTGAAAGGAAATATCACTAAGAATGTTCTATTTTGGAGGAATAGGCATTTTCTCATGATTAATGTAATGAGAGGAAATCGAGTCTTTATATTGATGACTCTCAAGAATGTTAGGTTAAGCTTCTTTTGTTACTAGGTTGGTCATTCATATCTTGTTGGAGCCTGATAAAAAAAAATGAATTACTACAGTAAAAGATGTTTTCAAAACTTTTTTTCATAATATATTTCAATTTCTTGATATTGGTGTGCTTTCATGTTTCTCAGTACTAGCCAATGAGGATTTATATCTATTTTTATTATAAAAGGGGTTTAGGTTTTTATTATTTTGATGTTTTTGTGAGTATAGGATGTTAAAGATTCATAAAAATGTGTATTTGTACAACCTCAGATACATAATTTATAATCTCATCATGTATGAAGACATGTACGAGTCAAGTATTACAATTGTTTGTCTTGGAATACAAGAATTTAAGCCTTGAAAAATAAAGGGGACATGATTTCACTTGTGATCCAATCAAAGGGGGAAAAATCACACTTCTGATCTAGTTAAGGGCACATGGGAAAGCCAATAACCAAGCTAAACAGGCTATAAGAAGACATATATCACATATCAAAGTTTATAGATTATGCTTAGGGTTAGTGAACACACCAAAATAGTCAAGCTCAATACTAAAATAATCTAGCAAAGACATTGACACTAAGATGCATAAATAAATGGGGAAAATGAAGAGTTGTGTGTAATTCTCCTCCACATTTATTATTAATTTATAGCATACACAATTTAAATGTCATAAGAGACCAAGAACAACTTATGTTTTCTTAAATATATAATCAAATTTAACTACAAACTATATGAAATTTTAGACTTGAACTATCAAAGTAAGTCAAGAGACACTATTATCAAGATGACATATGACCAAGGTTTACTCCAAACTTATATAAAATCATTGATTTTAAACTATTATGAATATTTGGTAAATTTCACGTAGGTTATAAAGTGGCATTTTAATGAGATTAATTGAGCTAACTTTGTAGATCTATAAAAAGATGTCAAATAGAGATTTGTGATGAAAAGATAGTTTCAAACTTAAAACCAACATAGATTAGAATAAAAAAGGTTCTTCTTATACTTTTTTTGTAGGATCAATGTTTGCAAGGTGACCAAAAGCACTTCCTATACCTCTGAAAATTACTTCTTCTTAATATTTCATAAAGAGACCAAGTATGAACCAACACATAGTATAACTATAATGTAGGATTCATTGATGGGTCCAATCTAGGATACCTTTTTTACGACATGATTAGGCAAGTTAGCTAGAAACCAAGCCTTCCAATTTAGGATATTGCATAAATATTATTGAATAAAGAAGAAGAAAGAAAAATCCTTTGGAAAATATTGTAACATACATTTACCTTTCTTTCTTCAACATTTATATGTTTATGAATTGAAAATTTCAATATTTGTCATAGTCCAAGAAACTTTAATACCAAGGGCATTTCTATTTTGGAAGCACTTCTTTCTATAACAACATTAGAAACGTCAATATAGAACTCTACTTGATCTTGACAATGATAGTGATTAGAGGATCTAAAACTTATATTCCTTTCTCTTGCCTATATTTTTGTGGGATTTCACATAATGACAGTGAACTTCCTTTTAGGATTTTAAGTCTTCCCTATATGATATGCCAATTAAATCTCCCTTTCATGATTCTCTCAATCTATGAGAATGAGGAAGATTTAGCTTTGGGTAACGAATGTGCATTACTAACTTGCTTGATTTTCAATGTGTTGATGGTTGATGAATTTTTTGTTGGTATAAATAAAGACTTTATTAAACTATTTGGAAATAGTCTTATGTTATATTAATAGATATTCTAGATGTTTGATGATTTTTCATTTATTTTTTCTAAAGTTGTAAATCATTTAGAACAATGCCTCTAAATAAGTTGGTATTTCTCAACTTGTGGTCCATATAGGTTTAGATGTGAATATGAAAATTAAGAAAATAAATATTTATCTTCCTTAATAGATGATGTGGGAAAGTATTATTGATTATTTGACTTCATAAATGTCTTAATGTTCGATGAAGTTTTAGTTAATTATACCTAGCATGTCTAGAGATAGCCCTATTCACATTAAGATGTGGTGTGGTTTGAATGTGTTCTCCATTTGGTAGACATTCCTTCAACTATCTAAGTTTGGTTTGAAGAACTCATGGTTAACTTTGAATGTTTTAGATACACGACTCAATAGTGTGGCTTCCTCATTCACACTTTCTATGTGGAAGATTTATTAATGTAGGATGTAGTTTACTATGATAAATTAAGCAAAATAAATTTGTGGAGAAAAATTAGATGTCTATTGAGAGTGGGATTGCCATGTCTTATGAGTATGTTTATAATTTTATATTTATTTTTTGATATATAAAGAAGTTGAGTATGGATATGTGCAGGATCATGGTGTACCAAACTATGGCCTTAAGTGACAGTGAAAAATCAGCAAATCAAGGTTATGTCAACTTGACACATAATTTTAAAGTGGTTATGAACTTTATATCAAAAAATTGTAAGAAAATAATCTGTAAGAAATTGAATGTAGTTTCTAAACTACTAGGCCTTATCTAGAGAAAAAAATAATTGATTAAAAGTTTGAATTTTAATGTAGTACTACAAAAATTTTAAGGTGAAAATAAAAAGTAGGTGTATGTCTAACCACCTTAATAAAAATTAAATGATAATATTTTTAAAATATAATTATAGATATAAAAAGTAGACTCATGCCCAGATGTGACGCTTATTTATGAATTTTCTACCAAAACATTTTCAGAAAAAAAAAACTCTCGTGTCTGACCACCTTAACTAATAGAAAATTTTACCATTTTTTTTTTTTAATGTATTTTTCTTATACTAGGTGAAGCATAGAATGTGATGCAACTTTTAGATTTAAAAGTTTTTATACCGTTTGAAAGTTATAGTTATTTTTCAATCAGTATGTCAATTAGCACTTTACAATAATCTTCATTGAAAATTAACTAATAAATAATTATCGAACTAAGAATTTGATAGCAATTATATCGATAAAATCTTGAGAGTGATCTTAAAAAATCCTTTTTGTTTCATTCAATTTTGATCAAAATAACATTGTCAGATGGCTACCGAAAGTTTGAGTGTCACTAAAACCCTTCTCAAATATGTTTTTTGGGTTGACCGAATAGGCTTGGTAACTACCAAGCCTAATCAGATATCTAATTTCAAATCGGATATCCGATCAGGCCTGGCAAGTTAACAGTCATAATTTGAGGGAAATTTGAAAAGTGGAGTTTTTTTGAATTTTAAATTTGGAGGGAGAAAAATTTAAAGGAAATAAACTTAAGAGGGTAACATTAGACAGTTCTAGAGGAAAAAATTATTTCATGAAAGTGTGCACATTAATATTATTATTACTATAATTATTATAACATTATAGTAATATGTATGATGATTATTATTAAATATAATATAGTTCTAAATATAATATAGTGATAACTATGATGTATATTATTATTATTAAATATATATAGTAGTATTATATGACAAAATTATTCTATATAATAATATATATGGTTATTATTATTATTAAATCTATAATCTAGTAACATATATGATTATTATTGTTATATAATCTAATAATATATTATTATTATACTAAAATATACACTATAATATAATTATTAAATATAATATTGTCCCTTCGACCCATATGAAGGTTTCTAATATGTCCCTAGGGGTCCTACATATGTCGTCATTTAATGGGTCGAAGAGGGTCATAGGTCACCCTATGACTCCATTTCACCCATATGAATGATTCTAATATGTCTCTAGGGGTCCTAGGACCCCCAGGGACGTATGTCATCATGTAACGAGTCAATAAAACCCATATAAAGAATTATAATATGTCACTAAGGGTCCTAGGAACCCTAGGGACATATATCATCATGTAAAGGGTTGAACGGGGTCATAGGTCAACCTATGACCCTATTAGACCCATATGAAGCATTCTAATATGTCCCTCGGGGTCCTAGGACCCCTAGAAAAATTTGTCATCATGTAATGGGTCGAGGGCGGTCATAGGACACCCTATGATCCCCTTTGACCCATATGAAGCATTTTAATCATCATGTAATGGGTCAAAGGGGGTCATAGGTCACCCTATGAACCCCTTCGACATATATAAATGGTTCTAATATGTCCCTAGGGGTCTTAGGACCCCTAGGGACATATGTCATCATGTAATGGGTCGCAAGGGGTCATAGGTCACCCTATGACCACATTCGACCCATATGAACAATTCTAATATGTCCCTAGGGTTATTGGGACCCCTAGGGACATATGTCATCATGTAATGGATCGAAGGGGGTCATAGGTCAACTTATGACCCCCTTTGACCCATATGAAAGATTCTCATATGTGCCTAGGGGTCCTAGGACCCCTAGAGACATATGTCATCATGTAATGGGTCGAAGGAAGTCATAGGTCAACCTATGAACCCCTTCGACCCATATGAAGCATTATAATATGTCCCTAGGGGTCTTAGGACCCCTAAGGACATATATCATCATGTAATGGGTCGAAGGAGGTTATAGGTCACCCTATGACCCCCTTCAACCCATATGAATGATTCTAATATGTCCCTAGCAGTCCTAGGACCCCTAGCGACATATATCATCCTGTAATGGGTCGAAGGGGGTCATAGGGTGACCTATGACCCCCTTCGACCCATATGAAGCATTCTAATATGCCCATAGGGATCTTAGGACTCCTAGGGACATATGTCATCATGTTATTAGAATGCTTCATATGGGTTGAAGGGGGTCATAGGTCACCCTCTAACCCCCTTCGACCCATATGAACGATTCTAATATGTTCCTAGGGGTCCTGGGACCCATACAGACATATATCATCATGTAATGGGTCTGATCTATGACCCCCTTTGACCTATATGAATGATTCTAATATATCCCTAGGGGTTCATATGTCATCATATAATGGGTCGAAGGGGGTCATAGGTTAACCTATGAACCCCTTCAACCCATATGAAAGATTCTAATATGTTTGGGTCATAAATCAACTTATGACCCCGTTCGACCCATACGAAGCATTCTAATATGTCCCGAGGGGTCCTAGGACCCCTAGGGACATATGTCATCATGTAATAAGTCAAAGGGGATCATAGGTCACCCTATGACCCCCTTTGACCCATATGAAGCATTCTAATATGTCCATAGGGATCTTAGGACCCTTAGCGACATATGTCATCATGTAATGGGTCAAAGGGGGTCATAGGGTACCCTATGACCCCCTTCGACCCATATGAATAATTCTAATATGTCCTTAGGGGTCCTAGGAACCCTAGGGACATATGTCATTATGTAATGGGTCGATGGGGGTCATAGGTTGACCTATGACCTGCTTTGACCTATTACATGAGGACTGTAAGGAAACTTGGCAAAAAAGAATAAAACCGTTTCCACATAACCCATAATAGATCTAAAATAAACACGGAATTAAAATTCACATGCAAGAGAATAGATAACATACCCACAAAATTGTGACACAAGATATACCCTGGGAAACCCTCATTGAGGGAAAAAACCCAGCCTCCAAAAGCATCCATCACCATGTATTATTCAGCAAAAATACCATTGCCATACAACCATGGAAGCCTTCATGGCCATAGCCACAACTGAGCAAACTATGTGAACAAGCATGAATCCACACATCCCATGCCATGCTTTCAACCTTCACAAATGCTCCCTTGGCTAACCTGTCAAGCCTTGTCCCGCTCGACTCTTGCCTTTTTTCTTCTTCTTGTCACTCTTTCTCTCTTGTCTATACAACAACTACCCTTGTGGCTGCTTATATAGTAGCAAGTCCCACAAAACCACTAAGTGGTATTACATAAACCATGTGCTAAAACTATGTGCTACCTAACTCACTGACCCCACATTTAATATTGGGCATTTAATTCTTTTCCCCAATATTAAATAATTACATAAAATATTTTTACAATGTTACAATACAACTCATCAAGAATATTCCATGGGAATCTTTACATGTTGCACGTCCATCTAGGTACAACATTACATAATAAAAATAAAATAATAAAATAATAATATTATGCAATGTGTGCAACACCCATTATCTCAACAAGGACATATGTCCCCAAGGGTCCTAGGACCCATAGGGACATATGTCGTCATGTAATGGGTCTAACCTATGACCCCATTTGACCCATATGAAAGATTCTAATATGTCCTTAGGGGTTCTAAGAACTATAAGGAGATATGTTGTCATGTAATGGGTCGAAGGGGATCATAGGTTACCTTATGATCCCTTTCAACCCATATGAAGGATTCTAATATGTCCCTATGGATCCTAAAACCCCTAGGGACATATGTCATCATGTAATGGGTCAAAGGAGGTCATAGGTAGAAATATGATCCCCTTCAACCCATATGAAGCATTCTAATATGTCCATAGGGGTCCTAAGACCCCTACGGAAAGATGTCATCATATAATAGATCGAAGGGGGTCATTGGTCACCCTATGTCCCCATTTGACCCATATGAATGATTCTAATATGTCCATAGGGGTCCAAGGACCCCTAAGAACATATGTCATTATGTGATGGGTCGAAGGGGGTCATAGTTCACCCTATGACTCCCTTCGACCCATATGAACGATTATAATATGTCCTTAGGGGTCCTAAGACCCCTAGGGACATATGTCGTGATGTAATGGGTCGAAAGGGGTCATAGGTCACACTATGACCCCTTTCAACCCATATGAAACATTCTAATATGTCCCTAAGGGTCCAAGGACCCATAGGGACATATTTCATCACGTAATAGGTTGAAAAGTGTCATAAGTCAACATATGACCACGTTCGACCCATATGAACAATTCTAATATGTCCCTAGAGGTCTTAGGACTCCTAAAGACATATGTCATCATGTAATGGGTTGAAGGGCATCATAGGTCAACCTATCACCCCCTTCGACCCATATGAAGCATTCTAATATGTCACTAGAGGTCCTAGGACCCCTAGGAAAATATGTCGTCATGTAATGGGTCGAAGGGGGTTATAGGTCACCCTATAACCCCCTTCAACCCATATAAACGATTCTAATATTTATCTAGTTGTCCTAGGAACCCTGGGGACATATGTCATCATGTAATGGGTTGAAGGGGGTCATAGGTCATCCTATGACCCCCTTCAACCCATATGAAGGATTCTAATATGTCCCTAGGGGTCTTAGGACCTCTAGGGACATATGTAGTCATGTAATGGGTCGGTGACCTATGACCCCCTTCCACCCATATGAAAGATTATAATATGTCCCTAGAGATCTTAGGACCCCTAGAGACATATGTCGTCATGTAATGGGTTGAAGGGGGTCATAGGTCAAAATATGAACCCCTTCGACCCATATGAAGCATTCTAATATGTTCCTAAGGGTCCTAGGACCCCTACGGACGTATGTCATCATATAATGGGTCGAAGGGGCTCATAGGTCATCCTATGATGCCCTTTGACCCATATGAACCATTCTAATATGTCCTTAAGGGTCCTAGGACCCCTAGGGACATATGTCATCATGTAATGGGTTGGAGGGGATCATAAGTCACCCTATGACCCCCTTCGATCCATATGAAACATTCTAATATGTCCCTAAGGGTCCTATGTCACCTAGGGACATATGTTGTCATGTAATCGGTCGAAAGGGGTCATAGGTCACCCTATGACCCCCTTTGACCCATATGAAGCATTCTAATATGTCACTGGGGGTCTTAGGACCCCTAGGGACATATGTCCTCATGTAATGGGTCGAAGGGTGTCATAGGTCAACCTATGACCCCCTTTGACCCATATGAATGATTCTAATATGTCCCTTAGGGTCCAAGGTCCCCAAGGGACATATGTCGTCATATAATGGGTCGAAAGTGGTCATAGGTCACCCTATCAACCCCTTCGACCCATATGAATGATTCTAATATGTCACTACGGGACTTAGGACCCCTAAGGACATATGTCGTCATGTAATGGGTCGAAGGGGGTCATAAGTTACCCTATGACCCCCTTCGACCCATATGAATGATTCTAATATGTCCCTAGGGGTCCTAGGAACCCTAGGGACATATGTCATCATGTAATGAGTTGAAGGGGGTCATAGGTCACCCTATCACCCCCTTCGACCCATATGAAGCATTCTAATATGTCCCTAGGGGTCCTAGGTCCCATAGAGACATATGTCATCATGTAATAGGTCGAAGAGGGTCATAGGATAACCTATGAACCCCTTCGACCCATATGAATAATTTTAATATGCCCCTAGGGGTCGTAGGAACCATAGGGACATATGTTGTAATTTAATGGGTCGAAGGGGGTCATAGGTCACCCTATGACCCCCTTCGACCCATATGAAGGATTCTAATATGTCCTTAGGCATCTTAGGACCCATAGGGACATATGTCATCATTTAATGGGTCGAAGGGGGTTATAGTTCAATCTATTAAACCCTTTGACCCATATGAAAGATTCTAATACGTCCCTAGGTGTCCTAGGATCCCTAAGAACATATGTTGTCATGTAATGGGTCGAAGGGAGTCATAGGTCAACATATGAGACCCTTCAACCCATATGAAGGATTCTAACATGTCCCTAGGGGTCATAGGACCCCTAGGGACATATGTTGTGATTTAATGGGTCGACGAGGGTCATATATCGCTTTGACATATATGAAAGATTCTAATATGTCCCTAGGGATCCTAGGACCCCAAGAGAAATATGTCATCATGTAATGGGTCAAAGGGGGTCATAGGATTTGACCCATATGAATGATTTTAATATGTCACTGCGGGACCTAGGACCCCTAGGGACATATGTTGTCATGTTATGGGTCAAAGGGGGTCATAGGTCAACCTACGACCCCTTTCGACCTATATGAAGGATTCTAAGATGTCCTTTGAGGTCCTAAGACCACTAGAGACATATGTCATCATGTATTGGGTCGAAGGGGCTCATAGGTCACCCTATGAACCCCTTCAACCCATATGAAGCATTCTAATATGTCCCTAGGGGTCTTAGAACCCCTAGGGACACATGTCATCAAGTAATGGGTTGAAGGAGGTCATAGGTCAACCTATGACCCCCTTCGACCCATATGAATGATTCTAATATGTCCTTATGGGTTCTAGAACCCCTAGGGACATATGTCGTGATGTAATGGGTAGAAGTGGTCATAGGTCACCGTATGACCCCTTCAACTCACATTGACGATTCTAATATTACCCTCGGGGTCCTAGGAACTTTAGGGACATATGTCATCATTTGATAGGTCGAATAGGGTCATAGGTTGACCTATGACCCCCTTCGACCCATATGAATGATTCTAATGTCCCTAGGGGTCCTAAGATCCCTTGGGACATATGTCATCATGTAATCGGTCAAAGGGGGTCACAGGTTGACCTATGACACCATTCAACCCATATGAATCATTCTACTATGCCCCTAGCGGTACTAGGAACCTTAGGGATATATGTCGTCATGTAATGGGACAAAAGGTTTCATAAGTCACCCTATGACTGCCTTCAACCCAGATGAAAGATTCTAATATGTCAATAGGGGTCCTAGGTGTTAGAGTAATTATTTGTTCTAACTTATTAATTAAATCACTTTGATTTAATTAATTAAGTTGCCTATTATTCTAGTTTGCTTAAGCTATCTTGTAGGTGCATATAATTAATATTTTATTAATTATATTGTGCAACCCTAGCTTTTTTTAGGATTTAGTTTCTCTTTTTGGGTTTCGTGATTCCTTTATAAGGATTCACCTCTTTGTATATGATTCATTCACTTATTAGACAAATTTTATATGGATTCTGACTGCAAACGACTTTCTTGCACGCAGTACGAGGCATCAAAAATAAAAATAAAAAAATTGCGACAGTTTTAGCCGTGGCGGTTAATTAACTGCAGCGGAGCCGCTAGCGGTCACCGCTGGCAGTCCGCAGCGGCTCCAACGGTGGCCACCACCGCAGCTCTGCCCCGCGGCGGCCCTCCACCCTCCCGCCGCCCGGCCACCGCTCTGCCAGCGGTGGAGATTTTTATAATGTTTTTATTATTATTATTATTATTTTATTTAAAAAAAATAAATTTTCATGCATTTTCAGAGGCCCTGGTGGTTTTTTCTCCGTAACTTGAGCATACGGACGTATTTTTTCGATCCAAACAATGTGCCAGAAAGCTGGTTTCGAGACAGAGATGCTGGTATAGGTGTTTTTGGATTTTGATGTAGTTTGGTTGCCTATTTTGGTAGTCAAAGCCGAATGTTCTATTTTGCACTCCGGGAGGCATATCTTGAGCTTCCGATCTCCAATTTTGGACTTCTTTATATCGCTGAAAAGCTCTTTCTATGCTCTTTCTAGTGATGCTAGTTGTTGTTTCAAATTCTATTCCAGGCACATCCTATTTAGTCTTTTGCATTTTAGCATTCTGATGGATGTTCTTATTGTTTCAGGTCCGGAGATCGATTTTGTTGCTTCAGTTGCTTCGTTTTGGGCTTTACCTTCTATTGTTTCAGCCTTTTTTTTTTAATCATTTTTTATATTCATTGTAAGCATCTTTATGCAACACATTAAGATAAAGTGCCACTCTTGCGTTTCGGGATCCTTTTCATCATTGTGATTCGTTGTACTCACACTATTTTATAAAGTGCCATGGGGGGGGATAGTTGTTTGCCGCTTATAGGCTCTCTTTCTTTATTTTCTCATGTAGTGTCAATGACACATGCCTTTATTGATGTTTGTACCTCACTCTCGATGTGTTTGGCTCCTGTGTTGTAGGAGATTTTTGGCCCATCTTTTCAGCTGCCTGTCACCTCACCTGCCTTAAGGGGAGGTTATATTATTGTTCTATGCTTCTTTGGTTGATGGTTCATGCCTTCTATTTCTATGGAGGTTCCTTTGGTTGATGGTTCGTGCCTTCTATTTCCATGGAGGTTTTACAGATCAACATTTTGACAGAGTTTTGCAGTTCTTCATGCTTCAATGATTCTCTTCTGATCTCTTTGTTCCTTCTTCTAGAACATTCTTTGCTATCTCTTTTTGGAGTAGGGTTTTTTCCAAGTGGTTTTCTCTATTTCTCCTCTTTATAGAGATTTTCCCATGTGGATGTCATTGGAAAGTTGGTTCTGTGAGTTATTCAGTTGCAGAGGTCTTTTATCCAGATTCCACTCCAGGTTTTTTCTCCTCCGAGTTTTGAACTTTCGCACTCAGGCAGACTACTTGGATTCTACAGGTCCTGGATCTCTTCTTCTATTCTTTTGGCTCACTCTTCTTTCTAACTTTTGAGCATTGCATGCTTCTCTTCTGTTGCATTCTTTTTTCTGTAAACGCACTTGAGATAAAGTGCCTGCTTTTGCATATCTGGGATCTTGTACACCTTGTGTTTGTTTGTACTTGCACTATTTTATAAAGTGCCATGGGGGGTCATGATGTTTTGCCATTTTGTGCTCATTCACCTTTGTCAAGTGAATTTTTCTTCCACGATATTAGCCCATGCAGTGTGTCGATGATACCGCCCTTTATCCTGTGCTTGTACTTCTAATGCACTATTGGTGTTCTTGATTCTTCTTCTTGCAGATGTTTTTGGCATTGCATTTCAGTGTTTCTGTCACCCCTCTCCCTGTTCAGCATTATGGGGGGGATCACTTGTTGGCTCTTTTGCTTCCTTGATTCGGTTGAGTGATCTACGTATTCAATTTTTGTTCCTATGTACTAGGCGGATGTAGTGGCTAGGCACCTATGCATTTCGGTGAGATGGTTCATCTACTATATAGACACTCATTCATTCCTACTTTTGGAGGTCACCTCTTCGATTGATC
Organism: Cupressus sempervirens; assembly: GCA_028749045.1. Taxonomy (NCBI): domain Eukaryota; kingdom Viridiplantae; phylum Streptophyta; class Pinopsida; order Cupressales; family Cupressaceae; genus Cupressus; species Cupressus sempervirens. Next base: position 301,004,830 of record CM053785.1, on the reverse strand, counting down.
AGCTCTTCAGACTTTGTCTTCTCTACCTGGTCATGCACTATTTCAGTGGGAGTTCCAGCAGTTTCTTCTGACAGTGTTTGCAGCTTCATGCTTTAGAGATGCTTCATGCTCTTTCTTGTTCCTTTCTTTGGGACATTTCCTAGATTGGAGGCTTAGTCTCCTTCATCTAGTTCTTTTTTGTATTTGGGTACCTAATCAGGCCTTATTGTCGGGACCCATCTTTTCCTGCTTTCATAGCTGTGCTAGGTTAGCTTCCTCCCAAGCTTCGCTTAAGAGGGGGTGTTAGAGTAATTATTTGTTCTAACTTATTAATTAAATCACTTTGATTTAATTAATTAGGTTGCCTATTACTCTAGTTTGCTTAAGCTATCTTATAGGTGCATATAATTAATATTTTATTAATTATATTGTGCAACCCTAGCTTTTTTTAGGATTTAGTTTCTCTTTTCGAGTTTTGTGATTCCTTTATAAGGATTCACCTCTTTGTATTTGATTCATTCACTTATTGGATTATATGAGATATTGCTCTTTGCATGTCCATAAGATGGATCTAGCTTTTTGGCCTCCATGATTTTTCCTTGCCTCTGTTCTTTGCTTCATCCATGTGACAGGGTTATGCATGCAGGTGTTCTTGGGAGATTAGTTTTTCACCTAATCTAACACTAGGACCCTTAGAGACATATGTTGTCATGTAATGGGTCGAAGGGGGTCATAGGGACCCATATGAAGCATTCTAATATGTACCTAGGAGTTCTAGGACCCCTAGGGACATATGTCATCATGTAATCAGTCAAAGGGGGTCATAGGTCGTAAGGTGTCATAGGTTAACTTACGACCCCCTTTGACCCATATGAATGATTCTAATATGTCCCTAGGGGTCCTAGGACCTTTAGGGACATATATCGTAATGTAATGGGTTGAAGGGGGTAGTAGGTCACCCTATGACCCCCCTTCGACCCATATGAAGCATTTTAATATATCCCTAGGGATACTAGGACCCTTAGGGACATATGTCATTATGTAATGGTTTGAACGGGGTCATAGGTCATCGTATGACCCCCTTCGACCCATATGAAAGATTCTAATATGTCTGTAGGGGTCCTGGGACCCTGAGGGACATATGTTGTCATGCAATAGGTCAAAGGGGGTCATAGGTCAACCTATGACCCCCTTGACCTATGACCCCCTTCGATAGATATGAACGATTCTAATATGTCCTTGGGGGTCCTAGGATACCTAGTGACATATGTCATCATGTAATGGGTTGAAGGGGTTATCGGTCAACCCATGATCCCCTTTGACCCATACAAAAGATTCTTATATTTTCCTAATGGTCCTAGGACCCCTAGGGAAATATGTCATCATGTAATGGGTCGAAGGGGGTCATAGATCACCCTATGAACCCTTCGACCCATTTGAAGGATTCTAATCTATCCCTATTGGTCCTAGGACCCCTATTTACATATGTCATCATGTAATGGGTCGAAGGGTGTTATAGGTTAACCTATGACTCCCTTTGACCCATATGAATGATTCTAATATGTTCCTAGGGGTCCTAGGACCCCTATGGACATATGTAATCATTTAATGGATCAAAGGGTGACCTATGACCCCCTTCGACCCATATGAAGGATTCTAATATGTCCCTAGGGGTCCGAGGACCCCTAAGGACATATGTCATCATTTAATGGGTCGAAGGTGATCAGAGGTCCCTTCGACCCATATGAATGACTCTAATATGTCCCTAGGGATACTAGGAACCCGAGAAAAATATATCATCATGTAATGGGTTGAAGGGCATCATAGGTCACCCTATGAACCCCTTCGACCCATATGAATGATTCTAATATGTCACTGCGGGACCTACGACCCCTAGGGACATATGTCATCATGTAATGGGTCGAAGGGGGTCATAGGTCACCCTATGACCCCCTTTGACCCATATGAATGATTCTAATATGTCCCTATGGGTCCTAGGACCCCTAAGGACATATGTCATCATGTAATGGGTTGGAAGGGGGTCATAGGTCACCCTATCACCCCCTTCGACCCATATAAAGCATTCTAATATGTCCCTAAGGGTCCTAGGACCCATAGGGACATATGCCATTATGTAATGGGTCGAAGGGGGTCATAGGTCAACCTATGAACCCCTTCAACCCATATGAAAGATTTTAATATGTCTTTAGGTTTCTTAGGACCCCTAGGAAAATATGTCATCATGTAATGATTCGAAGGGGGTCATAGGTCACCCTATTACCCCCTTCGACCAATATGAAGCATTCTAATATGTCCCTAGGGGTCCTAGGACCCCTAGGGACATATGTCATCATGTAATGAGTCGAAGGAGGTCATAAGTCAACCTATGACCCCCTTTGACCCATATGACGAATTTTAATATGTCCCTAGGGGTCATAGGACCCCTAGTGACATATGTCGTCATGTAATGGGTCGAATGGTGTCATAGGTCACCTTATGACCCACTTCGACCTATATGAACGATTCTAATATGTATCTAGGGGTCTTAGGACCACTAGGGACATATGTCATCATGTAATGGGTTGAAAGGGGTCATAGGGTGACCTATGACCCCCTTCGACCCATATGAAGGGGGTTATAGGTCACCCTATGACCCCCTTGGACCCATATGAAAGATTCTAATATATGTTGTCATGTAATGGTCGAAGGGGGTCATAGGTCACCCTACGATCCCCTTCGACTCATATGAAGGATTCTAATATGTCCCTAGGGGTCCTAGAACTGCTAGGGGCATGTCATAATGTAATGGGTTGAAGGGGGTCATAGGTTACCTTGTGACTCCCTTCAACCCATATGAAAGATTTTAATATGTCCCTAGGGGACCTAGGACCCTTAGGGACCTATGTTGTCATGTAATGGGTCGAAGGGGGTAATAGGTTAAAATATGACCCCTTTCGAACCATATGAAGCATTCTAATATGTCCCTAAGGATCGTAGGACCCCTAAGGACATAGGTCATCATATAATGGGTCGAACAAGGTCATAGCTCACCCTATGACCCCATTTGACCCATATGAATTATTCTAATATGTCTCTAGGGGTCATAGGACACCTAGGGACATATGTCGTCATGTAATGGGTCGAAGGGTGTCATAGGTCACCCGATCACCCCCTTCGACCCATTACATGATGACATATGTCCCTAGGGGTCCTATGACCCCTAGGGACATATGTCATCATGTAATGGGTCAAAGGGGGTTATAGGTCACCCTATGACCTCCTTCGACCCATATGAAGTATTCTAATATGTCCTTAGGGGTCTTAGGATCCATAGGGACATATGTCGTCATGTAATGGGTCGAAGGGGG